>CP136065.1:51167686-51269848 GCA_032622095.1 Siphonodentalium dalli | reverse complement strand
AAAACTTGCAGACGGGCTATGTAAATATATGCTACTGATCGCCATCGTTATCGTCGTCGTCATCATCACCATCGCCATTGATTCATCGCGTCCAATAAATTCCATTGGAGCCCAACAAATCGTACAGTTCCAGGACCACATTCCGACTGTTATCGGAAGGGTTACGACAACAGTTCAGCTTCTGCTACTCATGTTGACTATACGCGCCGCAAACGTTCCGGAAACAGGTGGGAATTTGGTTACATTGGTTTAGCGGGGGCGGATGGTAATTCGCCTTGCATTGTTTGCCGTTTCTCAGGGGAGCACTTCACACGCAACTCGAGAACGGTTGGAATTCGCCACATGGCAGCTACAGTCTTGAGAACAAGAGCGCCACAAGAATTCCACACCAGTTGCACTACGGAGTACTCCAATATGACAATACGATCTTTGCGCACACATGTTAATGTTTCTGCCATGCAATGAGCAATATGTGCATGCTCTTAGCGATATGCAGAAGTTCTCACTTCACAATTTTCATATTTAAATCGGTCAGGAGGCTGTCAACCCCCCCCCCCCCCAACCCCTCCCATCCGCTGGTGCGCGGGATCGAGGAAATTCTCAGACGGTACGCGGAATTCATACCCAGATGTTATCCTGTGTTCAGGATTCATACTCCCATCTTAATTATAATGATGGTAATCGGGATTCAAACAAAAGGCTGGTAGGTGGCTTTGATGCCGACAAATTATGAATGGGCATTTTAATCCCCTTTTGGGGAGGGGGTCTCGTTCTGCTAACCCTTTCATGACTGGAGCTTCCTGGATTTTTGCGAAAACCCTGTGCCAATGCATTTTCTTATACACGCGAGTCGCCCACATGGCGATTCGCATATATAAAAGAATGCATTGGCCTAACAATATTTACCTTAATCTTATTGTAAGCCAATGAATTATCTTATGCATGCGCCATGGGAGACTCGCAAATATAAGATAATGCACTGACACAGGGTCTTTAATGCTGTACCAGCGCAGTTCCCGTCATGAAAGGGTTAATCGGGCGCCAGTCTGCTCGTGAGATATGAGAGGCATTCACAGATCATCTTTGCGCCGCATCGGTTCATTAATGTGACGGAGAATAGAATAATGATGTGCTATCAGAACTGTTTCTATTAATGCAATATGTGGTTCATTTGGCAGATTACTATTTAGAAAAAATTATGAAAATAGATCGTATTGAAGTATGAAACCAACATGTATGTCATTTGTCACATATTTTCTTAAATGGTATTCAGTATTCACCCCCATCTCTTAAAGATATATTATGTACTTCTTCGGGTGCGTGAATTTGATAAGACAGTATTCCGGCGCTATGCCAACTGGTGGAATTTAGCATTCTGTTAATATCGCCGAAAATCTCAAACAAATCGACCATACCACTCCATAGAAAACATCGTCTAAATTACGCTCAATTGTAAATATTTACTTCTCGACTCGGGTCGCAACTATCGGCGTTAAACTAACGAAAACAATTTCGCCATCGAGAGACACGGACATTAATTAATATATAAAAATGACGGTGTGTGTTGTCAATTTTGATATACTTTTTGAGCAAGATTGTTCTCCATTACTATTTGATCACCAAAACCGGAGTGTTTATCATCACTTTAACTGTTATTCAGGATTCTGGTGGGTGGTACCCTCCTGACCATCATGCATTCTACGGGTTGGTTTAATGGGGTTTATCGTCGTTTCAGCCGCTAGACCATATCACGACACTGTCAGATTTATGGATGGGGGAAAGACCGCACATCGGATTAACCCTTCAATGACTGAAGCTTCCTGAAATTTTGCGAAAACCCTGTGGCAATGCGTTCTCTTAAAAATGCGAGTCTCCCATAGGGAGCCTCGCATATATAAGAGAATACAATATTTACCTCGACCTTGCAAGCCAGTGTGTTCTCTTATAAATACATTGGCCTAACAATATTTACCTTGACATTGTACGACACTGCATTCTCTTATATGTGCGAGGCTCCCTATTGGAGATTCGCATACATAAAACAATGATCACATGATCTTTATTGCTGCACCGGCGCATTTCCCGTCATGAAAGGGTGCAGCCATCATGAAATGGTTCAGCCTTATACGTGATGTTTGGTAATGACCGGACGATAAACTTCCGATCGCCTATTGTCAAATGAAATAGCTCTGGGCAAATCTCCTTGCAAATCATGCACTGTCAGGAATCCCATGACCTCAAGTTGAAATAGACATGGTGGATTCTGAGATATACACAACACACTATAGGCAAGTAGAACAGTAATTATATGGCAGTGTAACTCACTATTTTAAAAGCAACCATTTTCATGTCGCACTTCACCCATCGACAGACTATACTAATCTATACGTGACGCAATAGTCGTCCAATGGTTGCTGAGAGATAACCTCGACCTTATGTTCAAGAATGGTTTGCTCACATGGCAGCGGTTGCATTTCTCTGTACAACGCGTAGTCTTGTCTAAACCTGGCTAATGTGTTTTCCAGAAAGGAAGATGAAAGTTCATTGGAATTACCAGGTACAAGAAAGCGAAGACCAGTATTACATTGTGAGGTCGTCTTACACTCGCGACATTAAATCGTGATAGCGAAATCCTACCCAATACGGACTGTAATCATTAGCCCCAACAATCGCCACCTGTTGCTTTGCTCACGCCGTGTTTAGAATCCGCGCGCGGCCCTCGGGGGCTTTTCATCCTATCCCATTATTTGAGTTTGTTTACCAACGATGACTTGGTCATATTGTGATCAATTGGCCGAGAACTTAACCCCAAAAGGGACATACACACTCTGTTGCAGTTCATTCGGGTCAACGACGCCACCTGTCATTTATCACAATATTACCCGTGTTAACTTTCATTCAGTCTTTGTTGTTCTCCGTCGTTTACGTTGCATTGGAATGGGCAGATGTTCCGTGGGATCATGATTTGAAATAGAAAACAAATTCATACACGTGCACGTCCAGTATAGGCAGGGATGTGGCTTACGGTGGCGCAGATATGGTTAACATCAACACTGATGGTCATGGACAAATTTTCTGAAACTTAAACTTCCAGAATTAAAGTTATATCCTCAAATTTACGATTCGTCGAAAAGCTGGAGCAATTACCTAGTGCATGTATTTGTTTATTTTGCAGGAAAAGATAGTATTCGAAGCAATTTTGGACACTTCCTTAAAGATGGATTATCCCTTTAAATAACAAATTTGAAATAGTTGCGTGGGTATAAAATAATAAATATGAATTGAAGACTCATGTCCGAAAAGGTTTCTATCAGTTAATATTGATTTTATTTCGGATATTTTATTATTATTAATTGGGACACTTTCTTGATCTATTTTTAGAACAGACCATTCGGGCGATACCATATAGCGATAGAGCGCATTAGGCTGTTCCTATAGCTACTTACCGAACGTTAAAGGCACGTGCGGCCTTAATTGTCGAAAATATTCATATTTGTTCCAAACACCGTAAACAGAAAAACAGTAAAACGCATACAGTTTCCGTTCATATATACCATGACCATCGCGTAAACAGCATGTTATCATAAAGACCTACTATATTTTACCTAAGCAAGAGCCTGATTGTGTTACAGAAGACAGCACAATGCTACTGGCTAATCACACACAAATGGCATAAACGCTCTTTATTAGTTCCATATCAGGTATTCGCCAACAAAGAATGCTCTTTATGTTTACCATTATAATATAAACAAACACCAGAAACGTAACTTTTTACGCTTTTGTTAACATAACAATGGTCAAACATATGACCATAACATACTGTTTATGCGATATTTCTGATTTGTATACGGACAAAGTCTATCTACATTTTGATGTTCTTTCTGTTTGTGGCGGTTTTTGACGGGTGGAGATATTTTCACAGGATACCCACCGCCAAGGCCAACCGTGTCTTTTAAATGTCATAGATTGATCGATTGTATTGTTTTATTCCATAGTTATAAACGTTTATTTGTGACAAAATTACACAATAAAATTTCTGGTCTCTGTTAACAGTAACCACTATTGTTCGTTACCTAAACAACCACACCTTTTCAGACCAGAATATATTCGAAATAAAATCAATATTAATCGATAGAAGCATTTCCGGACAGGAGTCTTCGATTCATATCTAATATGTTATACCCCGGTAACTATATAATACATGTTTACAAAGAGATAATCCACCTTTAAAGCCACACTTCCTGGTTCTCAAAATTAAATCCATGTTCTCTACCAAAGTATATAACAGTGCCAGCTTTCTGTTTGTTTATTTTAAGATTGTCATAAGGATACAACTACAGTTTGATTTAATTTAGTTTTTAGAAGAACAAAATTAGGTTTAAAAACATGCCACCCAAAACATTTCAGGTACTTTCAAGTACCAAAAACTTCTCAGATAAATATAACTTTTTACGAGTGTATTTTATATATGGTTGATCTCATATCTGAAGATCGTGAGAGGGAACTTAATGTTTCCTCATTCAAAAAAGTTAATATGTATATAGAAAGAAGACAGCCACCCATAAATAATTTTCGATATTTGAAAATGTTCATGTCATGCCTGTTGATCAATACAACATTAGGATAAGATTATTTTTCCTCTCTGTTAACCCTTTACCCAACAAACCGGCCAAAACCGGCCAAATAAAGCTTCAACAGCCTTTCTCTATAGAACCATACAAATATGGATATCATTGGAACCGGCTCATTGACCACATTGTTATGGTTACAGTTATGGCCTGTGCCAATGCATTCTCTTATATATGCGAGTCGACCATAGGTCGCCTCGCATATATAAGAGAATGCATTGGCCTAAAAAAAATCTTTTTTTAACACTTTTTACCATTTTTTTTTTTACATTCTTTAACAATTTTATAATTTTTAATGTGTTAAGCCAATGCATTCTCTTATATATGCGAGGCGACCTATGGTCGACTCGCATATATAAGAGAATGCATTGGCACAGGGCCCTCCTGTTGGGTAAAGGGTTAAAAACTGTGGCATGTTTTCAGTTGATTGCTCTCTGTTCTACTGGACCAGACTGAGTATAATACATTTTGTTCATTGGACTGAATTATTTGTGGCTGTTTTATTTTAAATTGTACATTATGTTACATCATGCAATTAAAGATTTAACTCAACACGATTTACATGATGATACGAATGATGTTCCCTCTCATAAAGTAGAGGCAAGACAATAAGCTATTTGGGGATGTTTTCAATTCAAATAAATGTTTTCGTCTTCTGTTAATAACTAATACATTAAGCAATCACGATGGTGATATGTGAGACCAAGCTGCATAAATCCAGAGAAGTTATTTTTCTTTAACACGTCTTGCAATTCTTGCCTATAGAGTTATGCAAAACGTGTGTCTGTGCCTCAGTTATATGGATAATTATACTTTGATGTATCCGGATTTCAGGTCATAAGAATTAAAACTTTGGAATTACTTCAAGAAAGAATAATATAGGTTACAGCTGTCATACGTGTTAAATTTTCTATCAAAATAGTTTGTTTTGGAGCAGATTTTTTAAATTTTAGACTGAGAAGACGGCAGTTTGAACATTTACCATTGCGCACAGAGGTGCTCGTGTCTAAACTCTTAGGTATTGCGTTGACCAGTTTGCCTTTAAATCTGCGATCTTTTTTTTACACTTGACGTTTGCCTTTGAAATTGTTTGAACAAACATAAAGCAAGAAGATAACTCAAAATATTTATACATGTACATTCAACTATATAATTGTGTACATGGTGATGTGTTCTATAGTAAAATAGCGTTACGCCTAAATGTGTATACTTGCAATTAAAATGGGTAATGTCTAAAATAATTATTTACAAATTCCAGGTCCCATATTGCACATTAAATATGCGTAATTGGTTTAAACATTGACAATTGTCTTCCCAATGTCGGCAAATTTCTCGATGTCCATGCACCGGTCTCGATGTCCATGTTCGCTCTTTGAATTTCCTTATATTTTCTTTAGAACAATAACTCTTATGAACATGATATTACTTCAATTTGCCTGGTTAGTGCGCTTAATGTGGGTCAGAGTTTTCTAATCTCAAAATAATCCTCAAACTTTTCATAGGAATATTTAGAGCACTTATAGTGCACGTGTTGGTTTGTGTTGCGTGTGCAAAAATATACTATTAGAGAAATTTTGAACACCTCCTTCAAACCCACACTTCCTCCTTTTCAAAAGAAAATCCGTCTACTAAACCGAAGTTAATCAATTTCAACTAATAAACCAGTGAGTTGGCTATAGATATATTAGCTTTCTGTGTTTGTAGTACCATTCGGATTTAAGAAACGTTTTATTTAATTTAGTTGTTTAGATAAATTTAAAAATATTTGTTTCTGTTCATCTAATTCTAATATAAATGGTCTCCCATTATAATCCAATAAAAGGTCGCTGACCAAAATGTCCCCCGACGAAGGTGGCAGATTTGAAGGATGTATGGGTTTCAGATCCATATACTACAAACTGTGTATATTGATTACACGAATATGTTACAAAGTGCATATTCACTAAATAGCTTGCACATCTTCAATGTGTCGAGAAAGGATCAATAGCTCTAAAATAAAAAACATAAAACATTTCTATGTCGAAAAATGGCAATAAGTCCACCAAAATGACTCCGACTGAACTCAAAATCGCCGGTGCGCAGGTACCCATGCTGGATGACATCTGTGCCAAGTTTTTTAAAAGTTGACTGGAAATGACAGAATAGAGGCTCGGACAACAGATGCGTTCCAGCAGGTTGTACGATTCTATGCCGAAAAAGGGCAATAACTCCACCAAAATGACTCTGACTAAACTCAAATCGCAGGTGCGCAGGTTCCCGTGGTGGTTGACATCTGTGCCAAGTTTAAAAACAAATGACTGGAAAATTACGGAATACAGGCTCGGACAAAAGATGCGACCCAGGATGTACGATTCTATGTCGACAAAGGGCAATAACTCCACCAAAATGAGTCCGACCGAACTCAAGATCGCAGGTGCACGCGGAGATTCAAATGCCGGGTGATATATGTGCCAAGTTAAAAAATAATTGACCTGAAAATGACAGAATACAAGCTCGGACAAAGTAACGGACGGAAGCACGAACGAGGGTCGTTACTAGAGTCCTCCGACGGAATGTCTGAGGACAATAATACCTATAGTTCAGAAAAGATGTATAGTTTAATTTCCATACAACTGAGTAGACTCAAGCCTTTCAAATTATCAGATATCAGGAACCTATATGTCTGTGATATTGGAAAATAATTTGTCACCCCAGCGCCATCAATTAAGGCTTCCCCGTGTATATAATCATCAGCAGATTCTAAGTGCAGAGACGTGACGTTGGTCTCACCCCCTCTCCCCCCCCCCCCCCCATTACTTTGGTTAAAATTTTCAACAAGTTGGAAATTTCATATATACCTGAAACAACAGTTGACACCAACAATAGGTTGAAAATGTTCTTGTAGTTTGATTTTCAAACAATTTATAGGGGGATTTATTGTTTTTGGACCAATATTTGCATATTTTTCTGATTTTGGTCAAATTTTGAATGAAATTGCCATCAGTTGGAAATTTTCCAACACTTGAAAAGCTTGTGTCCAGGTCCCTCCCCCGTGACCAGTCAAAAGCTGCTAGTCAATTTAAGAAAACAATGTTGTCCTACATTTGGTCAACATTGTCATCGGAATTGTCATCAGTTGGAAATTTTACAACTCTAGGAAGGCTTGAGGCTAGTCTAGATGCTAGGATTTTGCGATTTTCTTGTTCAGATGTCAAAATTTTCACACACCGGGCCGAACCATGGTCCGCCCGGTGTGTCATGGTCCCTCCCCCGTGGCCAATAAAAAACTGCTAATTAGTTGAAAATACAATATTTTACTCCATTTAGTCAAAATTGTGGACTGAAATGGTCATCAGTTGGAGAATTTTCCAACCTTAAGGTGAGTATGAGGTTTGAAATTTCACTAGAAAAGCTTGAGGCCAGTGTAGATGCTAGGATTTGCAATTTTCTTGTTAAGTTTTCAAAATTTTCTCACACCGGGCCGAACAACCATGGTCGGCCCAGTGTGTTCTGGTCTCTTAGCTTTGTGCATTTATCTGGACTTGGACCACTAGATGTTAGGATTTATGCAATTTTCAGGTTCAAATATCTGAATGTTCTTATACCGGGTATACAGAACCGTGGTTTATGAATATATAGGCGCTATTAGGCCTGAGCACTGAGGGGGGTTGTGCAAATGGAATTATGCAAAACACTTGTGTTCGGTTGGATTCAAGGGGGGGGGGGGGTGCAGTTGGAATTCCCCAAAGTGGACACCCCCTCCAACGGAGACCATCATCTAGCTACGTCCCTGTCTAAGTGGCATAAGTTGGAAGAACGGTCTGAAAACCTCACCTTGGACACATTTGAAAATACGCATTTTAATTGTAGCCCATTGAACTGAGCCAAGTTGATGCTGTGATTGGAGTCAATTACGTGAGAGGGTGGTGATTCCCTATTATCCGTGGCTCCGCATCTGTGTGTAATATCATTCAGTTTGACAAAGCACACATACACCGTTATTCACGTACCTGGCCAATGTGCTCGCAAATTACCCATGTGCACAACTATTTCTTCTTTTTCAGCGAATCGGCTGTCATATGAGAATGGCATAAGCATAGGAAGCAATCGCTCCGTTCTTCTCGTAATCGGTGCCAAGAACCACTGCTGCATCTTACGATATGCCGGTCTATATAGGTATACGGACTAATCAACACTATACTTCTTGTAACAATTAACACCAGATGGGACTAACAGTGATTGTTGGTGCATCCATCCCACTTGAAAGGGATTCCATCACCGAGCCTAATTTCCATTAAGCCGAAATAATTGTCTGGAAATTTATAGTCTGCGAGGCATAATAATCATGGCATCAGACCGTTGTTCCCGTTGAACAGGTTGTATTAATTGATTGGTATACCTGCCAAGTTACCCAACTGGTTCTGGTTTTTATTCCCATAGTGTGTGTTACTGCAAATGATGGTATTTACGGTTATTAGAATGTGCAGCAACGGGGTACTTATCGCGAGCAATGGACGTCACAGACCCACTTTCTGCACATAACTATGAGAGAGCCACAACATATAATGGAGACTTAAAGTCCACATAATTTTACAGATGGTAAACATTAGTTTATTTTTTTCCATTTGACGTTTCTACGTGAAGGCTTTCTAAATGTCCGTCAAATGTAACAGTCTACAAGTATCCAAGAACTTTTCTCGAGTGAAATTGATATCTGAAGATCCTGAGAGGAAAGTTTTCTTGATTCAAGACATTTCATAGTTAACCTCATATAAAAAGACAAATTCAATTATTTAGTTTTCTGTTTGAAAATGTTCTGTCCGAGGATTGTATATATATATATTATCTCATCGGACTAAAACGTGTGTCTGGTTTATTATTATAATATAAGGCGGTATGATGTTTTATCCAGAAATTAAAACGGTCAACATTGTATCGCGAATGACGGGAAGATCCGTTATATTAATTTTTGAGTTTTGGTGCACATACGTAAGGCGATAAATGGGTTAACAAGTATAATTTATCTCTCAAATGTATAACAATTCCTATCTTTGGTGTTCTCCAAACTGACTTTTCAGATTCTATAAGCAATGAAGAAGATGACAAGTGAAATCGAGTTTTCTGGAGAAATATCTTCTGCGAAATTATTCAAAACGTGCTTCTGGTGGCTAACCCTTTCTATACGAATGCATCATTGATGAGTAGTTACCCCATAGGATATGTTCAGATGATAAGTTCTACAATCGACCATATGTCGTTTAAATTTGTTGAACTTATTATCTAATCATTTCCATCAATAAATAGTGTTCCTTCTGCACTTTTATATATCTGTTGCCTTGTAATATATTTCCGTCTGGCTGTTGTCTGTTTTATCACATTAACAACCCTCCAAATGAATACTAGACCATTCCAATGTACACTCTATAACTGACTGGGAGAAATCAATTTAGTATAGACAGGGTTAAACAGTTCGCTCTTATCAAAATCCACCTGATGTTATATTCAGTGATAACCAATCGGATAACAATGTCGCGCATATTTTAGTTCGGTCTTTACCAGTTTGCCCCAGTTCCGCCAAAATACAACGGTCAAAATTTCAAAATCAGATGATATGTTTCTATCCGCGCACCTTGCTCTCGCACCTTGCGCACCAGATGTTTTGTGACCACGTGGCACGTGCCCCGATAGATTTAATCGACTCGAAGCAGATGACGAGGGAAAAATGACTATTAATTGATTTTGAACAATGGAAAGTCATAAAACCGGTGTCTCTGGATGATTGGTTCACGCTGCGTGGTAAATCACGCACGCGACTTATGTCCCAGTGATCCGGATACAACAGCGCCACCTGTCTAATCATCTTCCTGAACAATACGTCGCCACCAGATGGCCTCTGTACCGATACGCCGACAACCTGGTCACCAATGAAACAATGTCGCGTGTCGCTAGAACATAAAACTCCTTTTACTCGTGTGGATATAATATCATGTATTGTCTCTTGGCATATAAGCAGCTGCCGTTACTTTACTGTGAGCAGTGACAGGGGCGTCCGTGGTCAGACTGTAAGAGGGGGTTGTCTCACACACATGCCAGTGTCGCACTTAAACCAAGATTCGAAGATTTACCATCTGTCAGTCAACATTTAGACTGAACCCGTCTACCCTGTGCCAATGCATTCTCTTATATATGCGAGTCGACCATAGGTCGCCTCGCATATATAAGAGAATGCATTGGCCTAACAATTATTTACAATTTTAATAATTTTTTCTTGTATTCTTTAACAATTTTATAATATCACCCATGCAGAGCCCCAGACAAACATGAGCAGACGACACTCTTCTATATGCTTCTATATATGTGTGGGCCTCCCTGCAGGGTAATGGATGTTTTTTAATTTTATGTCCTAAAAATTTCCAACCATAAGTGGATTTAAGTAGGCAAGCTTGAGGTACATGTACTGTACATTTATTGATCGCAACCAAATGGCTCCAAATATAATTGTCAGTGGCGTTGAGAACGTTAGTCTCGTTCAAGTATGGTGCTGTCGAAGTTAGAATCACAGAACGAAGAAAATCAAGCCACAGCTAAGAAATTAGAATTGGTTCACGCACATTGAAGCAATAAACACTCACACTGGGTCTCTATAAATCGGCTATATATGTTTAGTCCACACTCGAACTCTAACTCCTAGCTGTCGCCATTTCCCAGCTGACATCTCAACCAACAACAACAACAACAACAACATCAGCATGAGCAACAGTATCAGCTGCAAGAAGAATAAAAAAGGCAAAGAAAAAAAAAATCCAGATCATTTCCATTTCACCTTCACCATGTCATGCGTTATGTTAAACCATGCCCATGACCACATTCAAAATTCCAAAGTGGCTTGTAGGGAAGGGGTGCCGCCTCTTCCAAATCCTCCCGGGTCAAATCCCAAATCCCAAATAATTTTTTTTTAATCGGTGGGTGACTGCATGGATGATACAGATGTTCTCACGATTCCCAGTCCTCACCCAGGTAAACAGTTTTAACAGTTGGAAATGATCCACTTTAGCCCTTTCTATACTAAATAATCATTGATGAGTAGTTCCCTTAGGAAATGTTCAGATCATAAGTTCGACAAACGACCATTTGTTGAACTTATTATCTGAACATTGCCCACCAATGAATATGAATCATTCTGATATTGAATTATCTGGGCGGTTTGATATCTGCCTTTATTATCTGAACACCCCTCCAAATGAATAATAGACCATTACAATAGATAAGTTTAAAGCTGAATGGGAGAATCCATGCAGTATATATAGAAAGGGTCAAACAACCATAGTTGGAAATTTCATGCTGGAAAATAGGTTTACAGTATTCTGTAATAATTCAATTTCCTAATTAATATTTAGTGCAATATATATATGTTGTTATACCTCGATCGATTCGAATAAGTTATATATTGTCCTCAGTTGCTCAGTTGGACACTGTCCACGGTCATACATTTATGGGGTTTATACTGTCATTGTTCCAGTGGGGAAACTTGTACAGGTATAGGCAAAATGCAGCACATCAGATGGTGGGGGTGAGATACTGTAATTCCTGTAAATTCAAACAATCCGCAGTTGGGTTATGGTGTATATGTTCAAGATATTCTCACTGAATCCTTAGTGGGTGTGACCCGTCTGTATGTCATATCGTTAATCGACAGGCCGTGAGGACTTCTCCCACAGAAACAAATAATTATCGATGTGGCAACATGGGGTTGGTATATATGAATCAACCCCCTTAGTCACCCTTGGTCAATTTGTCCTGCCAATTCGCTGTGATGCAGATCATCCACGCTGATTCTTTTAAGAAAATGTACCGTTATATTCTCTAAAGTTGACATTTCCACGGCCTTCAGTTCATCTGCCGTGCCGTATCATAAATTTAGATTGTTCTGTGATAGTTTAATTGTCCTTATATAGTCAACATTTAGACTGAAATCGTCCACCTGTAGTTGAAATAATTTTAACCACAGGCTTTTAGGTTGTAATTTTGGTGTAAATTGGGCTTGGGGTGCAAATTAAATTTGAGATATGTGATCTTCAAGTACATATGGTGCAGTTGAAAATTTGAAGTTAAGACATCACAAACGAAAACCCCCTAATTTTTAGTGTAAGTTATGTAATATTTAGTGTAAGTTATGTTGTTTGGTAAAGATTCGATAATTCACCTACTTGTAGTCAACTTTAGACTGAAATTGTCTTCATATAGACATGATATAGTTGGAACATTTCCAACCACATGGGATTCAGGTTGGAATTTTCAACAATTGGTAAGCTTGATATAATTGGTGTTGAAAAACCCAAAAGGACGGTTACAAATGAAATTCCCCATACAGTTGGGAATATTTGTTTGGTTCAACTATGCTGCAGTTGAAAAATGCAGAGTTTGACACCTCACGAAAAGAATAGTTCTATCTACGCCACGGTATAGCTTTATATTCATTCCATCCCCAACCAGTTAATGGTACATATGTTCGAGAAATCCTCACAGAATCGATTCTCTTTATAGTAGTCGTGACCCGTAGGTCATATTGCTAGTCGAGGTCTTTGAGGACTTAGCAGCAGAACAGTTTATGCCCGATACCTGCCGATCTCAAACCTCTGATCTACGAGCTATAATTATCTGACGTGAGCGCCAGATGTTCCTTCGTACCATAATTATTGCGTGCTAATCAATAAAAACCGAACAGGTTTCCAGCCGATCTTATATACGGCTTATCGATCAGTACATATGTTGATTTTATGTGAGTTATGCCGCTCTGTTTGATCTCAATTCCGGCTTTGGTCTGGCTCAGAACTTCAGAATTTTATACCTTCATGATTAGGACCAACAATATAGCATGTACAACAACTGGGATAATATTTATGATCTTGTTATATCGAGGGGCCCCTGTTGTTACTCGGTTAAGGTACACAGTGCATTAGACCGTTATAATAAGCCACCGGGCGATGGTGATGCCGGTTCTATCCCAGACAGGGGCGGTTTTTTTGTACAGCTAAAGTTATTTGAATTTGAATAAACTCGCTCAACACAGGTACAGTAACTGAGAGCTTTCCAATGAATGGCAACAAGCCATATTTCCGACTAAATCCTGAAAAGTTACCCATAATTCTGCTGTGGTTAAGGAGTCGATTACTTAGGGCATTACTGTATTTCAGTAAATTATGAATCAGAATTGATTCTCGTTTGTTTAATAGTGATATGTTCGGGACGAACGAAGGACTATTTGTTAACATTTCCGCGTAGTTCTGATGCCGTGTTTTACGAAATGCCAGCCTGTTCTCCCAAAAATCGGCACATTATCTGCTTAGAATATAACTTATTTTAGATAGATAATCTGCTTAGAATCGCCTCATTTTGAGTCGATAACGCGCTGAAAATGAGAGCGATTTAGTCACATTATCAACTCATAATGAGACGATTCTAAGCAGATTATGTGCGGACAATGACAACTCACGACTTTTCAGATTCACGCTCTTTAACAAATGTTTTCATTGTGGCCCGCGCCATAAAACGAAATAGCGGCTATTATTCCATTATCAGCTTATTTCAGAATCGAATGATCACATTATGTACCTATTTCGTATTAGGTCGATTATGTGCGTATTTGCGCGATGATATGTTGAAATGGCACAGCAGATGTTATTGAATTTATTTTGACAGTAATATTTGAATTTTGAATTTTTCAAATTCATGTACTGGCTGAGTCGTAAGATGTCAGTTTATGTAGGGAAATAAGCAAGTAATGTGTATTTAAATGGAGGGTAACCAGTGTAACTAACTAGTGAAGCTAGAAATTCGTTTTAATTACTTCCCGTAGCTGACAGACAGATAACCATTGGCAAATATAGATACAGATAAATCGCCCAGCGATGGAGAAGTTGATTTCAATCTCGATTAAATCGGATTTTCGAACCAAGCACTGCATGTGATATTAACCTGGTTATGTTATTTGGGCAAACTCTTCAGTTGCTACGATGGCCGAGGGTATGTGGTTTCTATGTATAATTAAATATAAATTAACCCTCTGTTGATCTACATCCACCAATAAAACTGATATGGTGATATGTCGTAATTTTTCCGTCATCTATATACATGTTGCACATCTGCCTTATGTTGGTAACAATATTCTGAAGTTTCAAATATCTACGATCAAAACTGTAGGAGGAGTTGATTACACCATGAAGGTACCCTCATACAGAAAATTATTTAAAAAAAAATCAAAGTCGAAAGGCCCATAACTCTGGGAATTTCCAATTAAACAATCCAAACTTGAGTTATCATCCGGAAACCAAAGAAAAAACAAGAAAATGGATTTTCTAAGTCGAAAAGCCCATAACTCTGAGAAAAATCATCGGATCAAACTCAAATTCGAACTTTACCTTTATCTTGATATCAATGACTCACAAAAAACGGAATTTTCAATTGAACAGTCCAAACTTGAGTTATCATCCGGAAACCAAAGAAAAAAGAAGAAAATTGAATTTTCTAAGTCGAAAAAAGTCCATAACTCTAGGAAAAATCATCGGATCAAACTCAAATTCGAACTCAACCTGTATCTTGATATGACTGATCCACATAAAAACGGTATATGCAATTAATCGATCCAAACTTGAGATATCATCCGGAAACCGAAAAAGTGAGAAATTTTCTAAGTAAAAAAAAAAGGCAAATAACTCCATAAAAGAACATCGGATCAAACCCAGAATTGCAGAGCACATGTGTTCTTGGTTGAGACACCTACATACCAAGTTTCAATCAAATCGGATGATAATTACTGGAGTTATAACCCCGGACGGATGAACGCACGCACGGACGCGCAGACGCACGGACGGAGCTGATTACAATAGTCCCCCGAAAACTGCAGTGTGACGCAGTACGTTGACAAGTACTTTTGGGCACATTTTCGTGTGTCTAAAAGGACGTTCTTCAATTTCTGATACTCGTGCAGGGTCAAATCTTTCCTGCGAATACATGCAAGCGGGATTTGTTAACACTGAGGCCTATGCAAATCATTTGTTGTATTGTAACCTATAACAATTCGAATAATGCGGGATAACTCTATGCTCGATTAAAATACTGGGGAGATTCAGATTGATAAACATCTGACGTCGCTCCTCAAGCTTGAAAGCCTAAAATTTCTCGATGTCAGAGGCGAGAAAAATATTGCCCAGTCGTCAGCCAGCCCAGCCTAACTAAAATTAGACTGTGTTTCATTTCAATCAACTTACGGTCTAAAGACTCTCATGGTTAAAATTATTTCAAACGGGAGAAATCGAGCCAATGCGCAGCGAACGATGCATTGCTTGTTCAATGAATAGCTTCCTGCAAATTCAATTAATATTCACTTATTCAAACAAGCCACAACTGCGGTATTTGGCAGAAATCTCATGAAGTTATCGAATAAACTACACGTTAGCGTCGCGTGTCTTAAAGGCACGGGCGGCGTTCGTTGCAGAAATATTCATATTTGTTCAAATCGCCATCAACAGAAGGAATATTAAAATATATATAGTTTTGTACATATGCCAAACATAATCAGCGCGTAAATAGTATATTGTCGTCAAGACATACGATGGTGTACATAAACAAGAGCCTGCTCGTGTTACAGAAGTTGTGCTTCTGTTTACATAACACAGCGCAATTCTATTGGTTAATCACACAAAAATGATATAAATCGAGCCAATGCGCAGCGAACGATGCCTTGCTTGACCAATTAATAGCTTCAAACAAATTCAATTAATATTCACTTATTCATACAAGCCACAACCGCGGTATTTGACAGCAATGTCGTGAAGTTATCGAATAAACTACACGTTAGCGTCGCGTATCTTAACTGACCAAACGCCGTATGTTCAAAATCAAAACTAACGTACGATTTATTCATAATTGGGGAACGATCAGACAGAACAGGTATACATAACAGATTTGTATTTGCAAATATATTCAAAAAAATAGTATTTTCTCCTAACCTATGGATATTACGTCACGTGCCAAATAAGGATCACTGCAACTTCGAGTAATCATATAGTAAATGTCAATCGCGTATTCTAAATAAGGCGCAACATGACCCGGTACAGCTCAATAATATAAAGTTATTATACAATGTTGTGTACAGTATGTGTTTTTCTTGTACGAGTCCAGGTTGTGGTGAAAAGTCATATTGGACGAGACACGCCAGTGTCGAGTCCAATATGACTTTTCACCACAACCTGGACGAGTACAAGAAAAACTCATACTGTACACAACATTGTATAATGACATTTTTATTATCCATCTGTATGTTTATCCAAATAAAACTTTTGTGGTTATTTTTGGTATTTGTCGGCACTTAATTCTCTATAAAAGCCTGTACCGTATATTGATCATCAGAAAGCAAGATTTGGAAAAGTAAACACGGAAGTGAGAAAAAAACTCAATGCGGAAGTGAAACGTCTGCTAAAATCCATCATTGTTGCGCGCGCATCACAATTTCACCGATTCATTTCGCAATAGAGTTAATTCGTGACGTCACGGAGTCCAATATGAGAAGTCATATTGTACAGTCGGGAGTCCAATATGACTTTCGGGAGTCCAATATGACTTTTTCCAGGACTATCACGTGGCGGCTTTTGCCCAATCGGAAATGGTGTTAGTTAAGGGATGGATAATAATATGAAGTTATAGCGTGCTTATCGGTACTTATCGCCATATTGTCATCTCATTGTACTTTATTATATAGCATCTGAATGGCGAAACTTGTATGCTGCATGTATAGTGAAGCAAACCTTGAAACGAACATTTTATTGCACGGAAATTTATTAGAGGAAGAGTGACTACTCTTGCATGTTAGCATGACCTCAGACGCACGTATGTAGATCTATGTGTTTATCGCCTTATGAATATTAACCCTTTACCCAACAAACCGGCCAAAAACGGCCAAATAAAGCTGCAACAGCCTAAATTATCTTGGGTCTGTCTCAATAAAACCATACAAATATGGATATCATTGTTACAGTTATGCTCTGTGCCAATGCATTCTCTTATATATGCGAGTCGACCATAGGTCGCCTCGCACATATAAGAGAATGCATTGGCCTAAAAAAAATCTTTAACAATTTTATAATTTTTAATGTGTTAAGCCAATGCATTCTCTTATATATGCGAGGCGACGCATATATCAGAGAATGCATTGGCACAGGGCCATTCTGTTGGGTAAAGGGTTAATGAGTTTTCAAAAAAATGGAATTCCGGAAATCAGTTAGAATGCCAGTGTACATGTAATTGCAAATATATCAATAAAATTGCTATCTGAGGATGCAATATGAGCCCTGGGGATAAGCAGCGTTGTTCTATAATATACTTGGTCGCTGCACTGAACCAGATTGAATACTACAACTACAAAATGATATACTGATAAACCAATAACTTTCAGGCCAATTATTTTCGAATTGACAAGGAATTCAGAACATTTGTCCCATGTTCTCCAAGAAGCACATACTAAGTTTTCAGGTGCATGCAGACAGGAGTTATTGAATACCCAATCAGATGAAACCGAATTCACATTATTGGACATTTATCAACGGCATATCATGATCTACACTTGGGCTGTCTTGTGTGCTGATTTGGGTCCAGTTCTAAGTGTTCGAATCCTCGAGTGCTGGTCAGTCTTGGTAATCTTTGTATTAGTTAAAGGCACGTGCGGCCTTAATTGTCGAAAATATTCATATTTGTTCCAAACACTGTAAATAGAAAAACATTAAAACGCATACAGTTCCGTTCATATATACCATGACCATCGCGTAAACAGCATGTTATCATAAAGACCTACTATATTTTACCTAAGCAAAAGCCTGATTGTGTTACAGAAGACAGCACAATGCTACTGGCTAATCACACACAAATGGCATAAACGCACTTTATTAGTTCCATATCAGGTATTCACAACAAAGAACGCTCTTTATGTTTACCACCATAATATAAACAAACACCAGAAAAGTAACTTTTTATGCTTATATTTACATAACAATGGTCAAACAAATGACCATAACATACTGTTTATGCGATATTTCTTATTTGTATACGGACAAAGTCTGTCTACATTTTGATGTTCTTTCTGTTTGTGGCGGTTTTTGACGGGTGGAGATATTTTCACAGGATACCCACCGCCAAGGCCAACCGTGTCTTTAATTAAGACCCAAGAAAGTGGAATTGAAAACACACACCAATCACATACAAGAGCAAGTTCCTGCAATTTAGATAACTAGCTTGAATCCAAATATCCCTGATGGAAACTATGGACAATTTTAGCGTGTGAACCTGTGAGTACTTCAATTTATTCTGTTCTAGTATTTAAGATGAATTCAGCGTTCAAATTAAATTATGAGAATACTTTACTTTACATGTTTGACTTAAATAAGTACAACCCAAGCCAAGAGGTCTATCTTAATTGTTAGATGCAAAAATTGCTATCAATCTGATCCATCTAGTTTCAGGGCTCAGAAATTTGTTTTAAAACATGGCAGCCAGCAGCCATCTTGCATTTCAAATTTTAATCCATTGGCACACCCTGCAGCCAGTATTTATCGGAGAAATGTTTTGAAACAAAGCAAGAATGTTCATATATGGCAGATTTTGGTGCAGAGCATGTAAAATTTCCATGGAACATCTTCTATACTTGGAATGATCAAGCCATCAAGCGAAGTCTCTCCCGGTTGTTCAAATTCATGAATAGTCTTGTTTATTATACAAGAACTGTTCCCATAACAATTGACAGATCATCTTCACTTTTCAATGTAGATGTTTAATATTTTCTGATGCTTAAAGGACAAAAGAATTTGGAATATTTTCTTGAATGAGTTTTTGTATGTGAGTTATGTTCTATTTGTAGGTCGCCTGAGAGTCGGTGCCGTATTCACAAAAGATATCAGGATAGAGACTTTGACAATCCCCCATGTTTACACCATCTGAATCAATCAGTTATGTATTCTTGATCACTGATGGGAATTCATTTTCTGCACAGTGGGTTCGCTCTTCATATTGACGAGTATAATCTTCTTCTGCCTTCTTGTTTTGCTCCCGTAATATGCATGCACATATGTAACATTTAAGGTGGTAGTATACACATATCACCCGTGTATATGCCTCACAAATTACTGCATTCATTTAGACGACTTGTGAGTTCATGGTTACCAATAACAGACTCCCGTATATTCTGCACAATGGTTTGTATAAGGCACTCATGTAGATTTGTATCGGCAATAGTTTTCTGACGGTAAAATCATATCTCTATGTAGAAAGGCGCGACAGATTACCGAACGATAGGTGGTGTTTCCACAAGTATATTGGGCTGCACTCTTCAAAGATTTCTTTTATTGTCATGACTCATGCGATATTTCCCTAAGTTGTCGTAGATTGATAACATCCGCCGATGGTAGAATATTGTAGCTGTGTCTTCGATGAGTAGGAGTCTTTCGATGAGCATATGCTTCGCCTCCTTCAACTACGACCTATTTCTGATGCAGACCACAAATCATTCAATTCCATCACTTGTTGGTTGGTATTCCAGGTCTCCACACGTACATATGCACTGAAGACAAAAGTTAGTAAATAAACATAGGTTAGTCAAACGTTTCTTCACACGATGACTAAATTAGGTTAGTCGAAATTACTAAGGCAGACAATTAATCATAATGACTAGGGTAATGTTATATAGCCATAACGACTAAAAAAGTGATTAGTCAAAATGACAAATTGGGTCTTTAGGCTACAAGTGTGTTAGTCAAAATGATCAGGATTGAGTGATTGAGTCATAATGACTAATTTTTCTTAGTCACTGGGAAGGTGAAAATGTAATTTGGTAGAAATGTTGTGCCCTGCTCCGGCGTCCCTGGTTCAGTATGAAAACCCAGAACTTAATTTTCATGATGTTTTAATTTTATTGATGTAAACAATATTTATTCCCAATACAAAACAAGTTGAATATTTTAACAAAATGCGAATGGATGATTATGGGTGATTGGAATGGGATGAGACAACAAGTCTATTGTGACTTTTTTGTAAGTCCTTTCACAGATCGCTCAAATTTCCCGAACGACATAAGGCCGTTCGGGCGAGTCAGGCGGATTTTTTTGCTGGTTTGTTACTTTAGATAACTCAGTGGTGAATTTAATATAGATCACACTCAACAACAGATAGCAAGAGATAAGATAAGAACTGGAGTGGGTTAAGATTTTGGGAATTGAAGATAACCATGTTTTATCCAGCTATAATACACTATATTTTGTATGCAAGTCGTGTCTTTGCATAGTGCATGTGTGCTTTGATGATGTCAATTCGTGCCTTCCTCACATACCTTCCAGATATTTCCAATTTTGTATATGATATCTTCGTCGTTAAATATTGTCTGTTGAATCACGACATTGATATTTTTTTTTTTTTTAAACACTCGCAAAACGACAAGGTGATGACGCAATTTCTTTGGGAAAATAATCGGGTTCCATGACCATGTCATGTTCGACTGGTGAGTTCTCGTTCGATAGAGGAAGGGCGTGGGTGTAGCTATATATATAGTCTTATGGAATTGGCTCGCGGTCATTTGAAGCATTCAACGAACTCGCACGCAACAGGGCATAATGCGTCTCGTATCACGAGTTGCCGCTTATGTTGTTAAAATATATATTATCCAAACTATAACCCGCCTGTGTTGCCGGAATAATTCTTCATATCTGACGGTGAGCGCTACAGACGCCACACATGAAAGCGGTGCGACTGTTTCACATATGTTGGTGGTATCTGAAGTGTCTGCACGCTTTGCTACTGTGTCCCTGGAAACAACCATGCAAAATAATCTGAATGTTTCCATGGAAACCGACTTCTTAGTAGAAATCCCATCAGAATCCTTTATTTCTTCTTTCTCAGTGACAATCAACGGCACTGAAATTACGTCGGAGATCTACCCTGCGAAGATGTCACAACAGTTATATGACGATGCATCAGATGAGGGCAAGACTGTCGGACAATTAGCTCATAGACCACCCAAGCCTGATCGAAATATGGACGTGTTCGCTATCACAGTGAGTATTGCCAAACAATCTGAAATAACGCTAAAATTGGAATACAAAGAACTGATTGAACGGAAATTGGGGCATTACGTGCAGAAAATCAGTTTTAATTCGACCAAACCACCCAACTATATGACGGTCAACGCTCGGTACACAGAGCCACAGGGCTTCAAATATTTCAAGTACAAGACTCTAAAGAGAGGATTTTCCTATTCTTCAGCACCGGGAACTAAATTTACGAAGACAAACACAGCAACTACTAGAGAATTACGATACGATGCTTCGATGCCAGATGCAGATGTTTTATTCGACCAGCTTGAGGTAGAGTATGATGTTGATCACACTGATGATGGTGGCATGTTGCTTGTTGATGACACGCACTTCGTTCACTATTTTTCACCAACAGGATTGAATCCACTTAGCAAGAATATCTTATTTATTATTGATATAAGCGGGTCTATGGCAGGAGACAAAATAGCAAACACACGATCTTCGATGAAGATAATTTTGAATCAAGTTCGACCGACAGACTACATAAGCATCATTGTCTTTTCATCTACAATTTTGAGCTGGAAGAATTCTCCCGTTCTCGCTACAGAAGCAAATATTATACTCGCCCGACAGTTCGTGGTCGCTCGTTTAAAAGCTAAAGGAATTACCAATATCAACAGGGCTCTATTGAGCGGACTAACGATAATTGACCGTTTGAAAAACGAAAATGAAGTTAATCCAAAAATCATTTTCTTTTTGACGGATGGTTCGCCTACGGCAGAGGAAATTAACACCTTAACAATACGACAAAATGTTTTACGAAACAACCGATTGATCGGAGCGTCTATCTTCCCAGTCGCATACGGATTTAACATGGACTTTTGGTTTCTACAATCGCTTGCATTGGAAAATGGTGGATTCGCTACTCTGATTTATGATGCAACCGATGCTCAAGAAAGACTCAGAGATTTCTATGAGCTGATAGCTTCTCCTGTGTTGGTCGACGTAGAAATTATGTACACGCCTGTGAACCTAACCAACGACGTCACGCCAACGAAGTTCCCACAATTCTTCGATGGGAGCGAACTCGTGGTTGCAGGAAAGCTCAACTCGCCAATTAAGGACCTCACCGCGAAAGTCACAGGTTTGACCAAAGGTGTCAACTATTCGGAGTTCACTATTAGTTCAGATGTTGTTGCGGATACAGCGTTTGCTAGTCAACTGTGGGCATATATGAAAATAAAGGAGCTGATGAATTCAGCGAACGTGATGAAACACAAGAATGAATTTCAATATGATTATCTCATAGAACGAGCTCTGAATCTGTCGTTAGAGTTCAAGTTCGTAACCCCATTGACGTCACTCCTCGTGCTATCACCTGAGAAGACCCAGAATAACCCAACGGAAACAAACAATAGAAAGGGCAAAATCTCAGACCCCGACGTATTAGACAAATCAAGAGATAGTTATGGGGCGGATTTCATTGATAATGCCCACCAATCCCACAATGGCACTGATTCGGGTTCAGATCGACTCATTCCGATGACTGCACGTTTGCATTTAATTGGCTGCTCCATTTATGTTTTTATGGTACGCGCTCGTATGTAAATGGCGGCGGTGTCTGCCTATAAAGTTGTAAATATATGTTCTAGATGCGGATATATAGTACGTTATTCTGGTATGAACGCCAGAGGACCCATTTGTCCTCGATAGCCCGAACATATGCATTCTACTGACAGCAAAATGTATTTGGGGTCAGTATTTTTCTCTTATATACAAACGAACCTAGTTCGGAGTGACTCTATATATGAATGTTCTGGTCTCATATCTGCATTTATATCATGTTTGATGATGTTCCGATTAAACAGTATGTTTTCGCATGCTCTTCATCCAGCGATGGTTTCTTTGTGTTAATGGGCGTCTAACGAGGTACTTGTCTGTTTCACTGTATATATGCTGACTATACAAAATACACCAGCTAATAGCTATAGTCCTATAGACGATTGGACCGTCGGACTATTGAACCCCCATTGAACCATCGGACTAACGAACCAAACAATCGGACTATACCGAACTATTGTTCTATTAAACGAATTATCGGAATATTGAAACCTGTGACAAACGCAAGATATACTCATTCAAACTATTATTTTCCATTTCTGCATGACACCATTTTTACGATTCCTATGGACTATGCCAATGAGAAATTGATACTATTGGGCCATTTCGTACGAAGTTTTCGCTACAAGACCTTACTCACAACATTAATCATACAACTATGCTACTTAACCCTGCCTTTACTAGTTTACTCATTGATGAGTAATTCCCTTAGGACATGTTCAGATAATAAGTTCAACTAACTAAGTTTGTTGAACATATTATATGAACATTCCCCACCAATGAAAATGAATCATTCTGAACTTGTATGATCCATTTGTCTTTGTGTCGTCTGCTGCTATTTCCTGAACATCCTCCCAGATGGTCGCTTCAATGTATACTGTTATAACTGGTGGGAGATTCCATTCAGCACATAAAGGGTTAAAGAGCTTAACCCTTTCAGTGGCAGGGGCTGATCTCATCGGTCCTAATTTACGGTCTGTCAAATCGGCCCTAAAAAATAAAAATAATAAAAAGAAATAAAATTATAGATTTTTTTGGGTTAAATTTTTTTTTGGGTATGCTTAAGCATGCTATAGCGAATTTAAAAACAAACTGGATAAAACCTTAGGGGCATGTTATATCTCAAAACTATCACCAAGTATTCATAGTAATAATTTTGATGCCCATGAAAACTGTAAGATTCCCTGGCACTAAACTTACAAAATAAGTCTGTTAAAGAATATAAGAAAAAATTATTAAAATTGTAAAAAATAATAGCAAATGATGAAATATTGTTAGGCCAATGCATTCTCTTATATATGCGAGGCGACCTATGGTCGACTCGCATATATAAGAGAATGCATTGGCACAGGGTATATGGGTTGATACAAAAATCGGACATAGCACTGAAAGGATTAAAGAGCTTTTATACTGAAATTGATGAATACTGATATATATTAAAGAGCGTTTTTACAAATATGTTGTTCTTATTTTCGTAAATATGTTTGTTATAACGGATTCTGATTGGATGTAATTATCACATCGTTTGTTATCTAGTTCAGTGTGGTTGGGGCAAATATGTGTCAGGAATTGCAGTTGAGTTGGATTATTTCCACATTGCATGGTGATCATGGTATTATTTTCAGAAACTTGATATTCCAGAATTGTAGCTGCATCATCAAAATTGTGGACACATTCAACATATAGAGCATTTATGTTGTCCAAGTACTGGTTTATTCTAGCAACAACAGATTTTATTTAACTAATAAAGTAATTTGTGTACGCTTTCTTCAAAATTACACTTGCTTGTTTTCAAAGATAAGTCCATGTTCTCCGCCAAAATGAATCTATTTGAACAAATACACCAGTGAGTGTACTAGATCACAGTATTAGCTTTCTTGTTATTTTTTGTGATTTCACAAGGATTCAGCTACAATTTGATTCAGTTTAGTTTTTATAAATATTCATTTTGCTATTCAAATAAATGTCATCTAATTCTGAGGTATGAATGATCTCTCTTTGAAATAAACCAGTTGCTATAGTTCAAAAAGAATTCCAGTTTCCGATCTTTACTAATATCCAGCTGTGATGAACTGATATTTATATACGAGTGGATTAATTGTTCACCTCCGTCCCACCTTAAATTCCACAAATTTAACCCTTTACCCAACAAACCGGCCAAAACCGGCCAAATAAAGCTTCAACAGCCTAAAATATCTTCGGTCTGTCTCAATAGAACCATACAAATATGGATATCATTGGAACCGGCTCCTTGACCACATTGTGATAGTTACAGTTATGCCCTGTGCCAATGCATTCTCTTATATATGCGAGTCGACCATAGGTCGCCTCGCATATATAAGAGAATGCATTTTCTTACATTCTTTAACAATTTTATAATTTTTAATGTGTTAAGCCAATGCATTCTCTTATATATGCGAGGCGACCTATGGTCGACTCGCATATATAAGAGAATGCATTGGCACAGGGCCGTTCTGTTGGGTAAAGGGTTAAAGCGACTGATAATAATATATCGCATTCCTCTCATTCTGATATTCAACGTGGTTCGATAAGTTAAATTTATTACATGATCCCGCCCTTATTCTATTCAATATACCCGTTCTATAAATTCTGGTATTAAACGTTCGTTGCATAACAGGAAATAGTGCCAGTTGACATTTGACTTCCGGTTTGTCGTCTGTTTACATTCCGTACCCGAAATACAAATACCAAAAATAACCACAAAAGTATTATTCCCATAATTTGGATAAACATACAGATGGATAATAAAAATATCACTATACAATGTTGTGTACAGTATGTGTTTTTCTTGCACGAGTCCAAGTTGTGGTGAAAAGTCATATTGGACGCGAAACTGGTAATTACACTGACGTAGGAAAGTTTTCAAAGATGAATACTGTTTATATCAGGAAAATGAGGACATCGATAACATTTGATAACATCCGAAAATATACCGCATAAATTAACCCTTTACCCAACAGAAGGGCCCTGTGCCAATGCATTCTCTTATATATGCGAGTCGACCATAGGTCGCCTCGCATATATAAGAGAATGCATTGGCTTAACACATTAAAAATTATAAAATTGTTAAAGAATGTAAGAAAAAATGGTAAAAAGTGTTAAAAAAAGATTTTGTTTAGGCCAATGCATTCTCTTATATATGCGAGGCGACCTATGGTCGACTCGCATATATAAGAGAATGCATTGGCACAGGGCATAACTGTAACTATCACAATGTGGTCAAGGAGCCGGTTCCAATGATATCCATATTTTTATGGTTTTATTGAGACAGACCGAAGATATTTTAGGCTGTTGAAGCTTTATTTGGCCGGTTTTGGCCGGTTTGTTGGGTAAAGGGTTAATAGTCTGATTGCATGTATACTCTCGTCATGATTCTGAAGCTACGTACCGCCCCATGGAGACGTTTATCTACTCGAAATCTAAAGAACATCACTCGGGCGACAACCGAACATTATGGTGGGAATCGGAGCGAAAACATAAATGACCGTTTTCAACATTTTGCGGGCTTATTTTTGGCAACAAAATGATCCGGGAACATGTCCCGGTTGACGCTATAGCTAAATATTAACATAATATGTTATTAAACTAACTTAGATATGTTTTTATTCAAGTGTATACGCCGGTAAATTTAAAAATTGCTCGGGCGACAAGCGGAATAACTCACAACGGAATCGGCATTTACTCGGACGGAATGAGTTTTCGAGGAATAGATCCTCCACAGTGTATACATGGCCAGCTTTGAAAGAACTCCATGTGGCGAACTTACGCACCAAATTTCATTGAGATCCGATGAACCATGGCTGAGGTGAATGCACAGCCAGACATGGCATCACTATTTCCAAGCCCCCGATGGAAAATATTCATAGGATTATAAGACATAAGTTCTTCTTTTATCTGGTCAAAGGAATTTGGATTTTTCTCATGGCTGCCAAATTTAATTCAGATCCAGTGTATAACCCATTACTGAGACATGTGTCCAGACGGACGTCGGACAGACAGGCGGACAGAGTCAATCCAGTATACCCCTCATATTTCTTCGAAAAGTTGTGGAAAATAAGCACATGTAATAAGCTGATTTGTGCTGATGAATATACAAATATATACAGGTGCAAACATCGGGAAAATCGGAACCAAATTGCCCGAGTTATTATTTATAAATAAAACGTGGCCTGGGGCCTATACTATAGAATACAATTTTTGTAATATCAGCGTTATTTTGTGATTTACTAATTTTGTAATACGTATTTTGTGTTCTATAGTAATCGACTGTATTTCTATCATGTGTATTTCTTTCATTGTAGATTGAAACTCAAAATATGCCCAAAACTTTTTATATGCCAAATATATTGACATGTAATGACATATATGATCTTTTTTTGGCGAACCATCTATATACTGGGATTCACTTGACCGGAAAATCTTTGCATTTGGTGGAGAACTTGAAAAAGGGGGCCTGAAAGTTTCATCTTTGCATGTTTCATAGTACTCGAACGCTACAACTTTGTAATATGTAAAAAATCACAATACGGAATGATAAAGTACTGGCTAAGCGGGTTCTATAGTACAGCCATAATACCATTTTTGTAAAAATTCATTATTAGATTACAACTGCATCTTTGTAATGCGGTCACCGAATCTCAATTGTTAACCCATTGAGATGGTTTACGCTCAATGGAGTTGAAAGGAGATAGCCATGTCAGCACCATAGATTTTAATTATGAATGGAATTAAAGAGTTACAGTAAATTGTCGGGCTTGGGCTCAAAACGTATATATAAACGATCTGTGTGCGAAGGTACACAGATACGGGTGAATCGAGGGTGGTGGCATTTCGTGTTGAAACAGTTAATGATAATTTCAGGCTAAGTTGCGTTAAGAATCAGTAGACCACAAATATTTACCATGACATTATGTAACCTATTTGAACCGCATGGCATTTGTGTGCTCAAGAAGTTTGCGTTCACCTTGTGGTCTAAACAATTTAATTTGGCCAATAGTGCCGCACAGAATGTTCCATGAGTGAATTCTTAGAAAAAATCGGGGTCCCCTGATGCTGAACTTACCTATGTAGTAGTGCGTGTTGGTTATAAACAAAATGTCATATGTTTACCTAAATTCAGCTGCTTAGTTGCAATAGTTGGGTATAAATGGAAGGTACGGATAAATAGGTTTAGTTTAAGTAGATGGTGCTATATATATGTTTTAAAATCGAGGTTGGATGTCCCTGGAGACCTTGGACGAGGGAGTGTTGGTCCACATTGGAATTTCCAAATGAACGCCCATCCTTGACACAGGTCGAAAATACCAAGTCCGAGAACAGCCATTGCACCTCCGTCATGGGTTGAATTTTTCCATCTGCATGGTACCTCAAACTTTTCAACTATTAAGGTCTAGATGTCCCAACTTCTAATATTTCAGCCGCTGTCCCTGCCCAAAGCTAGCTAGACAAATCAGGTTCCACCCTTGGTAATATTGCTATATATAAAGTTGATGTGGCCATTTGAAGGGCAACCGATATGTGTGTTTGCTGACCTTTTTCGACAGACCGTTAAGAAATGTGTAACATAAAACATCTGAAAATGGTAAGTATTCCACATGATACCGAATGAATTACTTTTCACCGTGCGATATTGTGGTCAAAATAACCCTAGTATCGGAAACTAGTCATACATAATGTACCTTTATTCATCAACTAAATCACTCACCAACTGACAGAAATGGGCATTGCAATATCATTCGCAGATATCATTAGAGTAATTTCCCTTGACAAAATCACAAATGTTTAGATGTGCGTTTAACGAACGGTGGTCGATAGTACTCGATTTGCCGTCTTTTTGTGAGTTACAAGAAATCACGTTCGCTGTTAGATTACAGTGGTCCATAGTACTCGACACCTTCTGAAAGGCTCAAATAAGCCTGCTATTACAAAAATTGTATGCTATAGTATATGCCCCTGGTAATGCAGATAAGCAGACAGACGGGTGTACAAACAACAGACGTACAACCAAAATGTCCACTTTTAAATACGTAACGTATTATTAAGCATGTACATATACATTTGTATTATAGCGTGACGTGTAAACCACACATTCATTTTTTTCCTTTCGACCGATATTACAAAATAGTAACGAATATATGTTTGATCGTTTGCTGGGCCCACCTGAAGTCAGTTGTGTGTATTTACGTATTTAGGACAACCATATATAATGTCCACAGCCATTAGATATAATAATAGACCTCATGCGTACAGTCCTGTGTTCGTGTTCATCGCTCCATGAAAATGGTTTGTTGTTATGTTAACAGCTGGTCTGTCAGCTTATGTTTTGTCACATTCGCTGCACTTGTGACATGAAATAAGACATCATTACGACGATGAACAAAGAGGAATAACTCGACATACTAACTCCAGACACGTGGTGTGGGTGCAGTTACATTTTGCCCTTGTGTCCGTCTGTGTCCATCATGGCAGATATACCTGTTTACATAGTTGACGCTTTCACAGACGAACCGTTCCGTGGTAACCCGGCTGCTGTGTGCCTCGTTCCTAAGAATGTGGTATGTATAAATAACTTCATGTAAATGCTTGTCATGTATTACTGGTGTAGGTCATATATATATACATTATTCTCCCAGCCAATATGTATGCATGGTACGGAGACAACGGACTGCATTATAGGTTAGACTGGTGTCAATGTTTTCCATAGGCCTCAGTCCAAAATTTTCTTTAAAGGCACGTGAGGCCTTAATTGTCGAAAATATTCATATTTGTTCCAAACACCGTAAACAGAAAAACATTAAAACGCATACAGTTTCGTTCATATATACCATGACCATCGCGTAAACAGCATGTTATCATAAATACCTACTATATTTTTACCTAAGCAAGAGCCTGATTGGGTTACAGAGGACAGCACAATGCTACTGGCTAATCACACACAAATGGCATAAACGCTCTGTATTAGTTCCATATCAGGAATTCGCCAACAAAGAACGCTCTTTATGTTTACCATCATAATATAAACAAACACCAGAATGCTTTTGTTTACATAACAATGGTTAAACATATGAGAATAACATACTGTTTATGCGATATTTCTTATTTATATACGGACAAAGTCTGCCTACATTTTGATGTTCTTTCTGTTTGTGGCGGTTTTTGACGGGTGGAAATATTTTCACAGGATACCCACCGCCAAGGCCAACCGTATTGACATTTGCGGAAACATTTTATGCTAAAACATTATCTCCGTCTAGCAGGGAATTCGCCTTGTGTTTTCATAGTAGTGTCAGAACCGTAATAAACAAATACTGTCATATTTTAAACCACACCACATAATTCAAACTTCACTACAAAGGGTTAACTTATGCCAACGGTTATTTTATCTATGGGGAATCATAGTGAAGAGGTGTGATGTATTTTTATGCAAAAAATCACACAAGGCTAATGACCAATCAGGGCCCAGTGTCTATTTTCTTCTCTCCTATATTTATTCTCTCCCGCATCCGCTAGATGTCACTCCGAACCATATTTAACATATGTAACCCACCAACAATACCTACCTCGCGTCACGTGCGGATGGACGATGGTTAACATAATGGGGCTTATTCTCACTTTGCCGACGAGCCTGCAAAAATATCGCCGGCAAGGTGTGATCGTCGCGCCTATAGCCTGTATTAATTAAATAACAGTTTTCCCGGCTCCCGTTTGCAATGTTGTTTTAGCATGCCGCTAAACGAATTTCACATGAGTCGTCATCAGATGAGCGATTTTCATGTTCATTAAGTGAAATAGTATTGAGCGATCGTATTGAGCTATAAAAACCCCATGTCTCTCCAAAGTTGATCATATTCAATGTTCTATCTTCATCATGGCAAGTTCTCAAGTAAATGTATTCTTCATCGCCAACGATCGAGGAGGCAAACACCTGGTCTTCAACGACTTCAAATTCCAGTGGGTGTGTGTTGTAAGAATGGCTGTGGTGCCACCATGAACACAAAGAACGAGATAGTTTTTTTTTTTTTTTTAATTATAGAGGGCGGACTCAGTCCTGGTCAGCGGGCCGAACGAGTACCAGGAGGGTCCTAACGGTGATCGCCGTACGATACATGAGACGGGTGTTACGGGCGATACAAGGACCAATCATCACTGTCCGTGGGACCGAAGAAGGCCAAAAGACGGTCCACCTTTTCCTCAATTTTTGAATATATATATATATATATTATTATTTTAATTGAAATTGGAAGAGATTAGTTAGTTCTTCAATTAGTCAACACAACCATCTAGCCGATTCTGACCAGGTACGACACATGCGTGTTCTTATTTCAAATTCTTATAAAGAGCATCCATTCTTCTCTAAACAAAACGCCAGACAAGGTGACGAAGGCCGTACCATGTGGAATCACTATAATACAACCGGCCCGTACCACAAACCACGTCGAAGGGTGGCACAGAAAATGTTATATAGCAGCTTCAAAACCAAATATATTCGACATGATCGACCACATTAAAAAAGTACAAGCCTATACAGAATCGACGATACTTCAACTGACTGATGGCGGCAGAGTTCAACCACAGAGAAGAAAATATCGGGCGGTCAACGCGTCTCTTAGACATTTCAAGGGAATATTCAGGGAAAACGAGATCGACGTTGTATAATACTTAGATTCAATCGCTAAATTATTTCGCCATTGAGCTTTTTGTTAAAGTATTGTCGTGTATTTGTTATATGTTTGTTATCTCCTTGTATGTATTTTATTAATTATTTTGCATCAATAAATAAATAAAACATGACATAGATTATTTCCTGACATCAACATTGAATCAGCGCCAAAGGTTCCAAAACCCTCGTTCCCAAATTGACAAAAAGAGAGGACAAACTATTAAAACACAAAAAGAAAAGAGGAATAGACTATAAGCGGCAAATGATTGAAGTAAGGGATTATTGCCACCTCGTGCAGGTACCCCCGGAAACAATAGCCGTCGGCAAAGTGAGATGCTCCCCATAATGGACCTATCCATAGGTACCGCCCAAATTTCAATTATAGCCAATGAGCCGATAGCTTAAACCCGGAAGCAACATACGCCTGCCTAGTGATATGAATCGCACCACAAGCCGGTCCCTAACAACAGTTGTAAGCTATAGGGAATTTACGGACACGAGAGCAAAATGTGTCTTAAAAAGATACAATGGTGTTGATATGTGCATGGGGAACATGTCCGGTTGACGAACGATATTTATACATGTTTTAGTTCGGTTTCCTAAATAGAAAAGTAACTATGACATATTTTTACGCTGGATTAAACCATACCAACGACCACACTCGGATCCTAGTGTTATTTAAATTTCAATATTTATATAAAACAGATTTCAGACTAAAACGTGAAATAGTAGTCCCGATCGATGATGCGTTATGAATATTAATTGTGCCGCGAGTATGTGTTTTATGTGAAGTGTTTTTCGTTATAAATGTATAGGCCTACATTTGTTGCTGTTATAACATCGTGGTAATATTGAGTTCGAATGTCTGCTATTCACACTAACCTGTAGGATCTCGGGCGAACGTCGATCTCACTGAATCCATTTGAGAATCTAAAGCTTCCTCCGACAATGTACGTGTAAATGAGAATCAACAGATGTTTTCCAAGAGAATAGCAACGAAATTTCACACATTGCACATGCTTCGTGGTGTATACACGCCACCTTCACCGAACAAGTTCACTTTGTGCCATTGTTGCCTCGACATGGCAACATGTAACTGACTCCATGATAGTCGGCGTTTTCTTTAATGTACTTTATTCCCGAAAAAAAAGTAGTGGAAATTAAAAAGACCATTATTTGATAATCCTTTGCATCCGGCCTGATGTCACCAGGGTTCATTCAGGACGCTCGTGTATGGTAAACTGATATCGTTATATTTATTTCGACAAAAGAGGGATTATAGATTAATTACCCCATGTACACCCCCGTTTTATTTATTTCATCAAGGTGTGAACCATTAGCATAGCTTCGATATTAAATTTGCTATTTTATATTGAATTTTCACAATAGCTTCATTTACACCGTTTGATTCAAAGTATGCCTAAACATCTATCTTTGTTGTTTATCGGAAGTGGCCTAACAATCACACCTGTTTTTGTTTAAAAACTGGTTCTATTCTTGTTTATATCTAACGACAGTCACTTTTACATGTTGCATATATACACACAAAGGTATCTAAAAATCGTGATATTAAGAACGAACTATATTATCGTGTTACATGGCGTTTAACAACACAGTCCTTTCTCATCGGAAGCTATTTTAGCACTGAAGAGATCGCGGAATTGAGATGGCTTGTGGTGCGTAGTAACAGTAACCATGCAGCCTACAGGTGGGCGGGACGTACGGATAGGTCCATTGAATAATCGGATTCCAGTTATGTTGCCACCAGGACGTGACACGGCCGAGGTTTGACAAATACGGATACACATGTCATGTCGGTTAACAGTCTGCATTCATATGGCATGCAGCAACTTGAGTAGGTTTATCCTCAGCATCCAAACTCCCATAAAGTTATTTCACGTACATGTATATATCGAACTATTATATCCTATAAATCTGACGAGAATGCAACAAAAGCCCCAATGTGAGCATGATGACACACGTTTATTATCTTGGATCCCCAGCAGGCAAGAAGCTTGTCGTTAAGAAAGCGAGTCAAAATATTTATTATATTTTCATCAACTTTTTACGTCAAAATATAAATCATATTCCCACTCCCAGAAGACGAACGTGTTATCCTACTCTCATGATGTATACTCTCAGCACTGCGTCATGGCGTCAAGTTTTGCGTCATTCTGTATCCTTGTGCGTTATTTTAACAGAAATGGCTGGTAATGTTTATTTTTACACACTGATAGACTAGCCTGTGTCACGAGGTATAAAGAACGTGGCCACTATAGTATACTGTCTATAGTCATTGCCTGAAGTAGAAGTGTTATACAGCGCCGTTATATGTTTAACTAAGGGCTCCTCTTATGACACGGTATGTCCGTGGCTGTTGAAATTACATTAAACCCCAATTAATTAAGTAAATAACCAATTGTAACAAAGGAATTGAGATATGTCGGGTCCCGCTTCGTCTTAAACGTACCGTAATGGTAAAGAGCGTTCCTTGTTAGTCTGGCCATTCTATGGTAAAATAAAGAGCGTTTCTCTCACGTATGTATTATATGAGGGGGTGAACACAGCTGAAAATGTGCTGACAATTCAAAGTGTTTTGTGATATTGTAGATCGATAGTCCGTGTATTTATCGACCTATCTTAACTTTTCACACCAAAAATAAATTGAAATGGTTTTATTTGCCAACCAGTAATTTGTGGGTGATTTGTTGTTTTTAGACTGCTGCGGTCCCCGGTTGAGACTCTTACGAACCACCGTTTGTTACGGACCCTGGCTGGTATATACGGACAATGGTTCATATATACGGACCACGGGTTGTTACGGACCCTGGCTTATACAGACACTGGCTTATGCGGACACGGCTGATACGGACCTCAATTCAAATATGCAATTTTATTTATATTAAATTATTAAACTTTATTGAAATATATTGAAATATATTAAAGATACGGGCGGCGTTGGCGGTGGTATGCTGTTAAAATATTCACCTCCGTCCAAAACCGCCATAAACAGAAATAATAGTAAAATATAGACAGACCTTGTTCTTATACCAATCAGAAATATGGCATAAACAGTATGTTATTGTCAGGCTTTTGTTTAGATCCGGATATGGTCAACATAAAGAGCCTTATTTGTTTCTGTTTTCCTGATATGGGAATAATAAAGAGCGTTTATATCATTTGTGTGTGATTAATCAATATAATTGCGCTGTGTTTTGTAAACAGAAGCAAAACTTCTGTAACACGAGCAGGCTCTTGTTTACGTGCACCATCGTACGTCTTGACGACAATATACTATTTACGCGCTGGTTAGGTTTGGCATATGAACAAAACTATATACATTTTAATATTCCTTCTGATGATGGCGATTTGAACAAATATGAATATTTCTGCAACGAACGCCGCCCGTTCCTTTAACACAAATTACTGAGGTTCATAATAGTTTATATGGCTGGTAAAATTACTACCGAAAGAGATAATTATCTGGTGCATATATAGTACACCAAACGATGTAAAATAGCGGTAACAATTTACCAGGAAGATAACGGGGATCTTCACCAAAATTAATTGACGAAATATTACACGTCGATTACCACAACACCAGTATATACACATGTCCGTGACACAATGAATACAGGTTTATATAAATATACATGTATATAATAACATGCACAGCGATCACTGCAGCAATAGTTAAAATTGATCTCGATATGTAGTCTCATTGATGTGTGTGTCATTGTTTAATAACTTCTTGTCATATTAACTTTATTCAACAAAAGAAGAGCAGATGTGACCCGCCATATCAAATCCAGTCGTAAGTCGGGATTTTTTTTACCCTGTGCCTATGCATTCTCTTATATATGCGAGTCGACCATAGGTCGCCTCGTATAAGAGAATGCATTGGCCTAACAATTTTTTGTCTTTTTAAATATTTTTTTATTGTATTCTTTAACAATTTTATAATTTCACCCATACAGAGCCCCAGACAAACATGAGCAGACGACACTCTTCTATATGCTTCTATATATTGGTGGGGCTCCCTGCAGGGTAATGGATGTTTTTTATTTTATGTCCTAAAAATTGTAAGAAACATTTATTTAAAAAAAATGATAAAAAATTGTTAGGCCAATGCATTCTCTTATATTTGCGAGGCGACCTATGGTCGACTCGCATATATAAGAGAATGCATTGGCACAGTGTAAAAAAATCCCGACTTACGACTGGATTTGATATGGCGGGTCACATTTAACGTTAATAATTGCTCCATAATTTGAGTTCAGACGAGCGTATGTAAGCTTGTCAACCGCGAAGTCTCGCCAATTAAATTTCACATTGGAATACGTTCATACAAAGTTTCAGTGTCAGTATTATATCTTTAATAGTCATTCATTGATTGAATTGTGTTAATATAAATGAATACGTTGTCCTATTCACATGGGTTTCAAGTTTGGCGAATGCTCATACAAAATCTTCAGTTAAAAAAGTGGGCAATGTCATCAAAGATGTAACTGTGTATCTAGAATTGACGGAGAGCACATATACATAACCATTAAGCTGTCTTTGTTACAAGACTTGTAGTATTAGTTACAACTTCTATTTAAACTACTAACTGAATTGAACTATAATTTCATTGTCTAAATAATTTCTCAAACAAACAAAAACATTTATCAGTCATATCCCGAGGTTCGTATAAGCCGGGGTCCGTATCAGCCGGGGTCCGTATAAGCCAGGGTCCGTATCAGACAGTGTCCGTATCAGCCAGGGTCCGTATAAGCCAGGGTCCGTATCAGCCGTGGTCCGTATCAGCCGGGTTCATATAAGCCAGGGTCCGTATAAGCCAGTGTCCGTATCAGCCGGGGTCCATATCAGCCAGGGTCCGTATCAGTCGGAGTCCGAAATAGCCGGTGCTCCGTAAAAGCAACCAATACTCCAAGGATTATATGGCAAACAATATGTAATCGGGGTTCGCGATGAGGTATATCTAATGATAGTTAACCCTTTACCCAACAAAACGGCCAAAAACGCCCGATAAAGCTTCAACATCGTAAAATATCTTCCGTCTGTCTCAATAACACCATACAAATATGGATATCATTGGAACCGGTTCATCGACCACATTGTGATGGTTACAGTTATGCCCTGTGCCAATGCATTCTCTTATATATGCGAGTCGACCATAGGTCGCCTCGCATATATAAGAGAGTGCATTGGCCTAAACAAAATTATTTTTTTAACACTTTTTACCATTTTTTCTTACATTCTTTAACAATTTTATAATTCTTTCTTACATTTTTTAACAATTTTTATAATATTTTTCTACATTCTTTGACAATTTTATCATTTTTAATATGTGTTAAGCCAATGCATTCTCTTATATATTCGAGGCGACCTATGGTCGACTCGCATATATAAGTGAATACATTGGCACAGGGCCGTTCTGTTGGGTAAAGGGTTAATCCCAGTAACACGTAGTACGGGATGTTCGATTGAATATCAGAATATAGGATATCCTATAAACCCATATCCAATATAATATGTGAAATATAGCGAATTGTCGAAATATGAAATACTAGCTGACTTCGCCCGGGCTATTTAGGGATTTCTTTGTGACAACCTCCGTCTGGGCAGAATATACAACGTCTGGACAAACTATTGTTCGATCGGCCCAGACACGTGCCTATGAACGTATATGAGCGATGTCAAGGTCAATGACACGGTCGCACGTGAAATTGGACCTGCCCATATTGTTCCCGGGACCAAAGTAGTCCTACATACCAAATTTGAGGTCCAGAAACATGCTTATATGAGCGAATTTGAGCGAGGTCAAGGTCAAGGACACGGTCGCACGTGAAATTGGACCCGCCCATATTGTCCCCGGGATCAAAGTAGGCCTACATACCAAATTTTAGTCGGATCGGTCGAGGTCCAGAAACATGCCAAAAGGAGCGGATAAGAGCGAGCTCAAGGTCAAGGACAATTGGAATTTGGACCCGCCCATATTGTTCCCGGGATCAAAGTAGGCCTACATACCCCAAATTTGGGTCGGATCGGTCGAGCAGTTTTCGAGTCTATAAGAGACATACCCACATACAAACAGACAGACATACAGAAGTTCCACAATATATAGTAGACAACGAAAAAGCGAAATAGGAAATATAGCGAAATATCGGAATAAGAAATGCAGCGAAATGGCGAAATAGAGCGAAATATAGAAATAGGAAATACAGAGAAATAGCGAAATGCACTTTTACATAACGATTATTATTAACGAAATATCGGAGATATTTGAAAAAGTGTTTTAAGAGCGTTCCCATAACCTCCAACAAACTCAAAACCCACCCACCCAATCACCCGCCCACCCAATAGAACAATTTGACTTATATTTCACCAGAGTTGATTAATTGTGGTGCTGCAAATTTCTTTCATACAAATCTCCGTTATTTCGTCAAAGAACATTCTATATAGAGTTATCACCCTTCTGATTAAATATTATAGTCAATCGAAACCACACGTGCCACCTGTGGTCGCGAGTATATACCAATCGCTATGTAATCGTGAACCACGATTATATATATTTTGGTAGTCAAACATATGCGTATTGGTAGTAAAATCCTAGGTCCGTATCGACCAGCGTTCGAATAAGCCAGGGTCCATATGAGCCGGCATTCGTGATGAAGATCACTTGGAAAATGTTCAACCTTATGGGATGTCAGGCTGGAATTTTGCAACAGTTAGAAATCTCAGTTGCGTACTCGTGCTTTTCGACCTTTTTACCAAATTGTATTGAGATCCGACAACCTTTAGTTGCGCTATCAGCTCGGACGAAAAATCAATGTGTCCAAGTGAACAAATAGAAAAAAACACTATATAGCATATAAAATGCGACCAATATCATTGGATAATATACCAAAGACCATATGATGCCCAACATCATTACCAAATCTAATTGGTGTCTGGTAACCTTCCTATGCATGGCTGAGATATCAGCTTTGTGGACGAAATGTCAACATTTCCTGATGAACAAAGAGAATTATCTCTATAGCGGAAAATTCTAGCAACATAATTTGACATGTATTATAAAGCCCTCCTGTTGATCATCATCTTTACCAATTTCCATCGAGATATGGCTAACATTGTCTGGTCGGACGGACGAATACTACAAATTTCCAGATGAGCCTGGATGAGAAGATTATTAGCTCTAGAACGGGGTCAAAATGGGATCATCATCTTTGGATACTTCTCCGAAAGCCTTCCTGGCGACCAACATCTTTACCAAATTTTATTGAGATGATAATAAAATGATAAAATTGTTGAAGAATGTGAGACAAAATGATCAAAAATGATCAAAATGTTACAGAATATAAGAAAACATGATAACAACTGTTACAGAATATAAGAAAACATGATAAAAATTGTTATAGAATGTAAGAAAAAATGAAAAAAATTGTGAGGCCAATGCATTCTCTGATATATGCTAGGCGACCTATGGTCGAATCGCATATATAAGAGATTGCATTGACACAGGCGATAACTATATATGACTGAGATAACTGCATCTGAGTCAAAACTGTGGTTACACTGATTTATGAAGTGGTGTTGCCAAATTGTATGCACCCAAACATGTCGACGTTCAAATAGCATCACATGGCATAGCTATGTTGAAAACACACCTCTGGGATGCAGAAAATGCAGTGCATCATTTGATTGGATGATACATTCCGTTTAAAACAGACGGACGGAAATATATGTAAATTTTTACTTGTGGGTGACACCGTGACAGATATAAATTCATCTGCAGCTCCCAATTACAATTCAGACTTATTTCAACATCATCACCTCACATATGACCAAGTCACGCCATAAGTGAAATTGATTCTTCCAGTTTTAGCATTTTCACCTCACATGTACATCCGGGTAAGAGCTTATGGACAGACGGAATTAAGGACACGAGTGAAGGACTGGATGCATGCCGCAAACCATCCAGCACACTCACCATTCGCTTCGTTAATTTACTATACACAACTAAACATCACAACGTGAAACAACCTAGTTAAGACTACAGGGACAATTCAAAGAGGAACGTGCCTAATGGGTTGTCATGGTGATTTTGTTTTCATTTACACAGAACCTGACGGATGGAATGATGCAGACCATAGCAGCAGAGATGAACCTCTCGGAGACAGCATTCATTCAATCAGATAATTTTAAAGAAGGTATCCTTTAGTTCATGTCTGCACGTTTCTGATCATTTGATTATTATCGCCGATAGAGCACTCGGCGTGGTGTCATTAGAGGCGTTTCGCAAACTCACAGTTAGCAGTTAGTCACCAACGTTTAGATATTCATCGTTTAAAATTTATGTGGGACCAAAATTCGTTTCGCAAAAAATGACGACGAATAGGGTTATTGAACCCCACAAGCAGCAAATACGCACACGATTGGATAGCTAAAGATAATAAATCGGGGTTCACGATTAGATAGCGATTGATATTAAATCGAATAACACGTGGCACGCGAGGTCAGGATTGAAGCTTAGATTTTTGACGAAATAACTGATAATGTTGCAAGAAGTGCTTTCCCGCGATACGTTTTAGTTTTTAGAGTTGTCACCCTTCCGAGTAACTGAGGAATGTAATCCTAACCTCGCGTGTCACCTGTTTGAATATCAATCGCTATCTAATCGTGAACCCAGATTAAGTATATTTCGCTATCTAATCGTGTGCGTATTAGCTGCCACAAGGCATGGCAAATCGTGCGCTGTGAGCGTTTTTGTTTCGCACGACCTTCCTGAATAAAGGGATCCAAGGCACTCCCAGTTGGTAAATGTGCCCAAAAAAATACAATAGTCTGTTAAAACATCACCTCTAACAAGAACATTCAACTAGATAAACTTGTGGTATAACTCCTTTTATTACCCATCCCTTAACTAACACCATTTCCGATTGGGCAAAAGCGCCACGTGATAGTCGGGAAAAGGTCATATTGTACTCCCGAATGTCATATTGGACTCCCAAGTGTGCAATTTAACTTTTTTATCGGGACTCTGTGACGTCACGAATTAACTATTGCGAAATGAATCGCGCAACACTGGTGGATTTAGCAGACGTTTGACTTCCGCGTTGAGTTTTTTTCATTTCCGTGTTTACTGTTCCAAATCATGCATTCTGGTGATCAAATACGGGCTTTTATAGAGAATTAAGTGCCGACAAATTCAAAAAATAACCACTAATGCCTTATTCTCAAAATTTGGATAAACATATAGATGGAGATTAAAAATGTCATTATACAATGTTGTGTACAGTATGAGTTTTTCTTGTGCTCGTCCAGGTTGTGGTGAAATGTCATATTGCGTGTCGAGTCCAATATGACTTTTCACCACAACCTGGACTCGTACAAGAAAAACTCATACTGTACACAACATTGTATAATAACTTTATAATATGTAGATTGATAGCTCTCCAATAACGAAATTTCGCGTGTTGAAACCATTGGTCTGTAAACAAAACTATTCATACTATTGTCAACAAACATCGCTACTCGTGTAGTAAGTTCCTATATTTTAATCTGAAAACGATTCTGAAAATATATTTCAATTCTTTAACCATTTCCGTCAAGTTTCGGTTAAATTTTGGTATCGTTTTGGACTTATTGAACTTGTATCGATAATTCTACTGTAACAGTAATGTTTACATACACAGAGTAGCAATGATTTTGACATTCAAAATCTCAGTACTGCAGAGTTATTAATATTGAAAATAAGAACAAAGTCAATCTGTGTTTCTTGTACTTGTTTATGATAGTTGTTTTACAGACTATTATCATATTCAAGATGAATCTAATTTGTCCACACCGTTCACAATCATCTTATTCTATACGGCCAATTAACGATAGATGTCGGCAGGTTTCATCGTTGATGGATGGTTGATATAGTTGACTGAATGTCTGTATTTTTAAAAGAAGTTTTTTGCACAAACCGAATAAATGGAAATCATATCCGTTATGCCGGTTAGGACTTCAATGAGACATTCAGAATGTGCGCATAACTTGGTGACGTAGTTCACTAAACATTTTTATCGCAACTGCTAACCATGAATTTGCTGAGCCTCTCTACCAGAGAGGCTTCGCATAACCCAATAGAGTTACGGCTACGTCAGGATAGTGCGACATCAAATTATGCGCATGTTCTAACTGCTGCCGTAATACCCCAGCCATTACATCAGATAGGTTGTCGCAAAAAGGGGAATGGTACACAGACTTTCTGATCACCGAGATGAGTACACAGACTTTCTGATCACCGAGATGGGTACACATACTTTCTAATCACCGAGATGAGTACACAGACTTTTTAATCACCGAGATGAGTACACAGACTTTCTGATCACCGAGATGGGTACACAGACTTTTTGATCACCGAGATGGGTAAACATACTTTCTGATCACCGAGATGAGTACACATACTTTCTGATCACCGAGATGGGTACACAGACTTTTTGATCACCGAGATGGGTACACAGACTTTTTGATCACCGATATGGGTACACAGACTTTCTGATCACCGATATGGGTACACAGACTTTCTTATCGCCGATATGAGTACACATACTTTATGGTCGCCGCGATGGATACACAGACTTTCTGATCACCGAGGTGAGTACACATACTTTCTGGTCGCCGAGATGAGTACACATGCTTTCTGATCACCGATATGGGTACACAGACTTTCTTATCGCCGAGACGAGTACACATAATTTCTGGTCGCCGCGATGGATCGATGGATCGACCCTGGTCAATCGTCACCAAGTTCACATGTATTTGCAGCTGCCAATCATCATTTTTAGTTAGCTGTCGACCATTTTTACAGCACACACTAAGTCTGACTCTTTGACATTAAGCTATGAAACGTAACGGGAGACCATGCATGATTCCAGTCTGACATTAATACAACGTGGGCAGAGGAAGCACGAAGAGTTGGTGTTTCGTGATGCCAGGCTCAGAATTAAAGCATTAACCTTAAAGCTTCAACCCACGCCTGACTTCTGCGTTTCTATAAATAAGCCTTCCATACTGAACCTGACTCCCTTGAAATTACAATGGCAACACAGAGTCAAATTAAATTAATCATGAGAAGTGACTCTCCGATTATATCGTTGTTTTGTTCTATTCGAGGAGTACATCTATTATACTTTTCGTCCAGGTTTGACGTCAGAGCACTTTGGGGGGAAACATATGGTGCTAAATTCATGCTTTAATTTTCTTGAGTAAATTGACGTGGGTGTTTAAGGAACACATGTCCGGTCATTGTGATAAACCATGGAGCGTGGCAAACTCCATTCAGCGCCCTCTCCGTTATCGCTGCGATATATCACTGCCGATAGGATGGTACTTTGCGGACCGATACATCTATTTTTACGTATCGTCGGAACTATATTTATTATCTTATTTTGACCACTAAAATGTTTCAATAATTGTAATTGTTTAGGTATTGATAAGAACAATATGAACTGAGCCAGACATAGACAATTTTAATCTTAAAACAAAAGAACTAAGATCATGACAGAAATCCTTACCAAATGTCATTGCGGCAGTGGTATCTCAGCCGAGCGATGGGAGATAACTCTGCCTGGGGTTTGGGAGCGTGTGTGCACATTTGGTTTGTTTATTTGTTTGTTTTTTCTTTATGTCCTACTTAGCACCGAATAGTGTATTCGAATTGTCCATGTGTGTTCGAGAACGACCGACAGGCCTATTCCAGACAAAGAAGGCATTCGCGGGTTAGGATTTTCTGGAAGTGAAAATCCAAACCCGCGTATATGACGTCGTCGTGTCCCGAGCCAGTTCTTGGTGTTCGAATCGTCAAGAACCTGTTTTCTGTGTTCGGTCTTCGTAACCTGCCGAACAGTCACGAACGCGGATTCGAATCCACAGCAAAGGTATAAAGGTTTGCAGATATAAAGTTGCTGATCATGAATCATTTAAATTCACTTTACCTATCTGCCTTCTTTAAATTGCATTCTTTTCCTTTATATTTAGATAATGAATTCTATTTGCGGTGGTTTACGCCCACTAACGAGGTTCCCCTATGTGGCCATGCAACTCTGGCGACGTCAGCAGCACTCCTGTATATGGTTGGTAAGTAGATATTCAGGTCTGACACACCCTGAATGTAACTATTATAGTCGAATATATATACTGCTATTTCATTAAAGTTGATAGAACAGACAGAACCTAAAACCAGATTATACAGAAATTGTTAAAAAAAATATTATCACACAGTATAAGTAACTATAAGCCGTACGACATTTGATTTTATGTAAAATAAGGAGTTAATCGTGAAATGATCCATACTATTGTTTCATACAAACAATGTGGTTAACGATCAACATGCTGCTGTAAAACACAATTTATCTTATGTTTGTCCACTGTTTTTTTATAGTGTACTTCAATTCGAATTTTATCCACACAAAAAATAGATAAAACCCGGATTCGGCGGCGGCGAAGACATCCATTTTCTGAGACGATCTGTCCGACATCTCAACACATTAGTATAAATGTCCTGCTCTGTTAACCAGAGTTCCACCGGGACATACCAACAATCAGCACAAGTCTACCATGCGAACGCGCGCCTTTCTGGTCGACACAGCTGCCTTATAATTATGGCACACAGGCCGTTTATATATGGCTGAACGTTGTTTTTTTCGAGAGGGTCCTATGTTTACGTGGAATAAAAACTAAAATGGATAGGGATGTATGCCAAATAACGCATTTTTAATGTACATGTACTGTGAGTATAGCCTGATCGTATATATGAACACAGACAACATAAATACACTTTAAAGATGCGGGCGGCGTTGGCGGTGGATATGCTGTTAAAATATTCAGCTCCGTCAAAAACCGCCATAAACAGAAATAATAGTAAAATATAGACATATTTTGTTCTTATACCAATCAGAAATATGGCATAAACAGTATGTTATTGTCAAATGTTTTTCCTTTGTTATGTAAACAAAAGCAAAAATGTTACAGAACCTGGCTTTTGTTTAGATCCGGATATGGTAAACACGAAGAGCGTTCTTTGTTACTGTTTTTCTGGTATGGAAATAATGAAGATCGTTTATATCATTTGAGTATGATTAACCAATATAATTGCGCTGTGTTATGTAAACAGAAGCAAAACTTCTGTAACACGAGAAGGTTGTTGTTTGCGTACACCATCGTACGTCTTGACAATGTACTATTGACGCGCTGATTATGTTTGGCATATGAACAAAACTATATATATTTTAATATTCCTTCCATTGATGGCGATTTGAACAAATATGATTATTTCTGCAACGAACGCCACCCGTGCCTTTAAGTCCGAAAAATAGGCTTCGCAAAGCTAGTACATGTGTATGACGTTTTCAAGTCCACTGCCCACTTAAATGCTCCAATTATCTTAGTCCACTGACATGTTCCAAGTCCCTGACCATAATCGTGGAAGATGAGTGCCCCATATACACAGTCCTCACGTCATAATAAAAATCTTTAAAATCAATGAAAACTCGGGTGGATTTATGACGGTGCAGCAAAAATGTCAACTCTGTCATTTTGCTGCACGGCATCGTCAGCGACCGGACAGGTTTAATTAATTATCACAAGGTTTCTGTCTGCTGACTGCTTCATAGTGAAATCGTGTTTTATGGACCTTGTTACTGGGGGAAATAACAATCGCAACTTCTCCGTTTATCGTTCTTGGGAAAATAATTCTTCTTTTTTTGCGTACGGAAATCACCGAGGTTTGCCGATTGGGGGAAATAGCTAAACAAGATAATGCTAGATGGATTCTAAAAAACAGAACAGAGGTTTTTGCTTAACATTCAAGCATAAACGTAGCCAAACCAAATAAGGTGGACGACAATGCGCCACCAATAACAAAACATGCATCATAACATATTCAATATGATTGTGGGCTCGTAGTAGCCCAGTGTAACCGAATGGAATAGAAGATGGGGGTGTGACTAATTACCGCCCGGGGACCGCCCGGGACCGCCCGGGGACCGCCCGGGACCGCCCGGGACCGCCCGGGCGGCCCAACGAGCCCGTGGACACAATATCTCGACGGTATAACGTAGCGACATGCCACCTGAGGGCAACATAGAAAAATTTACTCGCTCGCTCGTCTCCGGCCGGTCATATTAACCCCACAAATGCCGATATTGGCTAAAAGAGCCTGGGTGATTACTGGTGTCTTCGTGTGTGTTCAGACAGATTATTTTGGTGATTCTCGGTAGTGCAATAAGTGCAATACACCTGAGTGTTAATTCCATGTATTGACTCGTTGACGCGTCCACGGCCGATGTTATTAACCCCTCAAATTCCGGTAAAATAGTGTATAAACAAAAGAACCTTGGAACCGCCCGGGACCGCCCGGGCGGCCCCATGGGCCCGTGGACACTATATCTCGACGTTATAACATAGCGACATAACCCACGAGGTCAACCTACAAAATGTTACTCCCTCGCTCGACCCCGGCCGGTGTTATTAACCCCTCAAAATCCGACAAAATGGTATATAGACAAAAAGAACATTGGGACCGCCCGGGACCGCCCGGGTGGCCCCACGTGCCCGTGGACACAATATCTCGACGTTATAACGTAGCGACATACCCCATGAGGTCAAACTAGAAAATGTTACTCGCTCGCTCGACCCCGGCCGGTGTTATTAACCCCTCAAAATCCGACAAAATGGTATATAGACAAAAAGAACATTGGGACCGCCCGGGACCGCCCGAGAGGCCCCATGGGCTCGTGGACAATATATATCAACGTTATAACGTAGCGACATACCCCATGAGGTCAACCTAGAAAATGGTACTCGCTCGCTCGACCCCGGCCGGTGTTATTAACCCCTCAAAATCCGACAAAATGGTATATAGACAAAAAGAACATTGGGACCGGCCGGAGACGAGCGAGCGAGTAAATTTTTCTATGTTACCCTCAGGTGGCATGTCGCGACGTTATACCGTCGAGATATTGTGTTCACGGGCACGTGGGATTACCCGGGCGGTCCCGGGCGGTCCCAATGTTCTTTTTGTCTATATACCATTTTATCGGATTTTGAGGGGGTAATAACGCCGGCCGGAGTCGAGCGAGCGAGTACAATTTTGTAGGTTGACCTCGTGGGGTATGTCGATACGTTATAACGTCGCGATATAGTGTCCATGGGCCCATGGGGCCTCCCGGGCGGTCCCGGTCGGTCCCAATGTTCTTTTTGTCTATTTACCATTTTATCGGATTTTGAGGGGTTAATAACACCGGCCGGGGTCAAGCGAGCGAGTATCATTTTCTAGGTGGTGTATGTCGCTATGTTATAACGTCGAGATATTGTGTCCACGGGCACGTGGGGCCACCCGGGCGGTCCCAATGTTCTTTTGGTCTATATACCATTTTGTCGGATTTTGAGGGGTTAATAACACCGGCCGGGGTCGAGCGAGCGAGTAACATTTTCTAGGTTGACCTCATGGGGTATGTCGCTACGTTATAAGTTCGAGATATTGTGTCCACGGGCACGTGGGGCCACCCGGGCGGTCCCGGGCGGTCCCAATGTTCTTTTTGTCTATATACCATTTTGTCGGATTTTGAGGGGTTAATAACACCGGCCGGGGTCGAGCGAGGGAGTAACATTTTGTAGGTTGACCTCGTGGGGTATGTCGCTATGTTATAACGTCGAGATATAGTGTCCACGGGCCCATGGTGCCTCCCGGGCGGTTTCGGGCGGTCCCAAAGTTCTTTTTGTTTATATACCATTTTATCGGATTTTGAGGGGTTAATAACACCGACCGGAGTCGAGCGAGCGAGTAACATTTTGTAGGTTGACCTCGTGGGGTATGTCGCTACGTTATAACGTCGAGATATTGTGTCCACGGGCACGTGGGGCCACCGGGCGGTCCCGGGCGGTCCCAATGTTCTTTTTGTCTATATGCCATTTTGTCGGATTTTGAGGGGTTAATAACACCGGCCGGGGTCGAGCGAGCGAGTACCATTTTCTAGGTTGACATCATGGGGTATGTCGCTACGTTATAATGTCGAGATATAGTGTACACGAGCCCATGGGGCCTCCCGGGCGGTCCCGGGCGGTCCCAATGTTCTTTTTGTTTATATACCATTTTATCGGATGTTGAGGGGTTAATAACACCGGCCGGAGTCGAGCGAGCGAGTACCATTTTGTATGTTGACCTCGTGGGGTATGTCGCTACGTTATAACGTCGAGATATAGTGTCCACGGGCCCATGGGGCCTCCCGGGCGTTCCCGGGCGGGTCCCAATGTTCTTTTTGTTTATATACCATTTTGTCGGTTTGTGAGGGGTTAATAACACCGGCCGGGGTCGAGCGAGCGAGTATCATTTTCTAGGTGGGGTATGTCGCTATGTTATAACGTCGAGATATAGTGTCCACGTGCCCATGGGGCCTCCCGGGCGGTCCCGGGGGTTCAAATGTTCTTATTGTTTATATACCATTTTATCGGATTTTGAGGGGTTAATAACACCGGCCGGAGTCGAGCGAGCAAGCAACATTTTGTAGGTTGATCTCGTGGGGTATGTCGCTACGTTATAACGTCGAGATATAGTGTCCACGGGCCCATGGTGCCTCCCGGGCGGTTTCGGGCGGTCCCAATGTTCTTTTTGTTTATATACCATTTTATCGGATTTTGAGGGGTTAATAACACCGGCCGGAGTCGAGCGAGCGAGTAACATTTTGTAGGTTGACCTCGTGGGGTATGTCGCTACGTTATAACGTCGAGATATTGTGTCCACGGGCACGTGGGGCCACCCGGGCGGTCCCGGGCGGTCCCAATGTTCTTTTTGTCTATATACCATTTTGTCGGATTTTGAGGGGTTAATAACACCGGCCGGAGTCGAGCGAGCAAGCAACATTTTGTAGGTTGACCTCGTGGGGTATGTCGCTATGTTATAACGTCGAGATATTGTGTCCACGGGCACGTGGGGCCACCCGGGCGGTCCCGGGCGGGTCCCAATGTTATTTTTGTTTATAAACCATTTTGTTGGATTTTGAGGGGTTAATAACACCGGCCGGGGTCGAGCGAGCGAGTAACATTTTCTAGGTTGACCTCATGGGGTATGTCGCTACGTTATAACGTCGAGATATTGTGTCCACGGGCACGTGGGGCCACCCGGGCGGTCCCGGGCGGTCCCAATGTTCTTTTTGTCTATATACCATTTTGTCGGATTTTGAGGGGTTAATAACACCGGCCGGAGTCGAGCGAGCAAGCAACATTTTGTAGGTTGACCTCGTGGGGTATGTCGCTATGTTATAACGTCGAGATATAGTGTCCACGGGCCCATGGTGCCTCCCGGCGGTTTCGGGTGGTCCCAATGTTCTTTTTGTTTATATACCATTTTATCGGATTTTGAGGGGTTAATAACACCGGCCGAAGTCGAGCGAGCGAGTAACATTTTGTAGGTTGACCTCGTGGGGTGTGTCGCTACGTTATAACGTCGATATATTGTGTCCACGGGCACGTGGGGCCACCCGGGCGGTCCCGGGCGGTCCCAATGTTATTTTTGTTTATAAACCATTTTGTTGGATTTTGAGGGGTTAATAACACCTGCCGGGGTCGAGCGAGCAAGTAACATTTTCTAGGTTGACCTCATGGGGTATGTCGCTACGTTATACCGTCGAGATATTGTGTCCACGGGCACGTGGGGCCACACGGGCGGTCCCGGGCGGTCCCAATGTTCTTTTTGTCTATATACCATTTTGTCGGATTTTGAGGGGTTAATAACGCCGGCCGGGGTCGAGCGAGGGAGTAACATTTAGTAGGTTGACCTCGTGGGGTATGTCGCTATGTTATAACGTCGAGATATAGTGTCCACGGGCCCATGGGGCCGCCCGGGCGGTCCCGGGCGGTTCCAAGGTTCTTTTGTTTATACACTATTTTACCGGAATTTGAGGGGTTAATAACATCGGCCGTGGACGAGTCAACGAGTCAATACATGGAATTAACACTCAGGTGTATTGCACTTATTGCACTACCGAGAATCACCAAAATAATCTGTCTGAACACACACGAAGACACCAGTAATCACCCAGGCTCTTTTAGCCAATATCGGCATTTGTGGGGTTAATATGACCGGCCGGAGACGAGCGAGCGAGTAAATTTGTCTATGTTGCCCTCAGGTGGCATGTCGCTACGTTATACCGTCGAGATATTGTGTCCACGGGCTCGTTGGGCCGCCCGGGCGGTCCCGGGCGGTCCCGGGCGGTCCCCGGGCGGTAATTAGTCACACCGGAAGATGGCGATATGAGCGCGCCACTAACTCCCCTAAAGGAATCACGGAACTAAATGGTTTCCCATAGGCGACAGTGTTAACGTTTCGGCCAAATTCGCTGAATTGAAGCCTGCAGGCCATACCAGTGATGTTTACCCAGCTAGATTGACACCAGTTGATCACGAAAATGCAAGAAAAATCATAGGTCATGTGTTTACTTTTTAAAATAAATCCCCAAGTGTACGACAGGGCTATCTCACAGCCAAATTTGATCTGGAAAAACCCAGATCTACAACAGCTAGTTAAATACATTTCCCGCTCACAAAACTCCGTTCCCCCATTCATTCACCAGTTTAAATTATTTAGATATTATGTACAAATCAAATAAACGCGATGTCATCCTTTAATAACGTGTCGCATGTATCAGGTGAAGGTCATTCCTCAGTTACCTTCACCTTTAGGGTTCCACGGTGTACTCGCTCCCCGACTCTAGAACACATTTAGCTCCCTGATTCCTATATATATGTATATGTGTGAATAACAGCGTTTCTTATAGTATTTTATCAAAATATAGACCTTACTGAAATCAAAAATGGATTATATCGAGCAGTAGTGGTTTATTTTTCCAATATGAGGCATCCTGAAAATTAGTGTCAATCCTCAAAATAAAGCAAAAAAGAAGAAGCTTTTTTTTCAATTTTACTAGCTAATGCATCTTGTATAACTGAAGTATGTCCTTATATACCATAATATTACTAAATTGAAGAGGAAATGTTAATATACATTTTGAGAGGGATATATTGTCCAATTTTAAACCCTTTTCGTGCAGAATTTGGCAATTTATAATAAATATTTACCAAAATTAACAGAAAATAAAAAAATATATATTTTAATAGCAATGTAAAGCAACCATAAGTCAATTTAAATATCGAAACATTATGATACAACATCAGACACAGCCTCAGGCATGAAATTTTACCAGATGGCAGGGCATACTGTCTGTTTAACAAAGCTGCCATGACAGTTTTGCACGACAGTAACTCTAGTGGTGATGCCATCACCCCCCCCCCCCCCCCAACTTGGGGTGGGGCTACGGTCCCAGATAAGGCTTCTGGGTGCCGGAAAATCTTAATTGGGTCAAATGACACATTTTCCCAATGGGGGGGGGGCTAACACTCCTCAAAATTGTGGGGAGGGGGGCTTTAGACCCCCTGACCCCCTAATGGTACCTGACATCCATGGAAAATTACTAGATTTATCACTTTCTTTACTATCTACAGGCGAATCCATGCGTTTCTTCTTTAAATCTGTTCAAAATGTGGTCATTTTCATTTGAAAATAAGAAAATATGGAAATAACAACTTATCATGGTGAGATGTGAAATTTCGTAAAATTCAAATTTTCTTATAGGAATCACGGAACTAAATGGTTTCCCATAGGCGACAGTGTTAACGTTTCGGCCAAATTCGCTGAATTGAAGCCTGCAGGCCATACCAGTGATGTTTACCCAGCTAGATTGACACCAGTTGATCACGAAAATGCAAGAAAAATCATAGGTCATGTGTTTACTTTTTAAAATAAATCCCCAAGTGTACGACAGGGCTATCTCACAGCCAAATTTGATCTGGAAAAACCCAGATCTACAACAGCTAGTTAAATACATTTCCCGCTCACAAAACTCCGTTCCCCCATTCATTCACCAGTTTAAATTATTTAGATATTATGTACAAATCAAATAAACGCGATGTCATCCTTTAATAACGTGTCGCATGTATCAGGTGAAGGTCATTCCTCAGTTACCTTCACCTTTAGGGTTCCACGGTGTACTCGCTCCCCGACTCTAGAACACATTTAGCTCCCTGATTCCTATAGGATGAAAAAGCAGAAATCTGGAGTTAGCGGCAAATGTCCAAAGAAAATTCATGTTCGAATATTAAAGGTGTGTTTGCTAAATTTGCTGTAAAAGGTGGTGGAGGGGTGGAGGGGTGGAGGAGGGTGAAAAGTTTTTTGAAGAATTAATTATTTTGAAAGTCAACCCAAAAAGTTACCTATAATTGCTGATAAAATTCTGATGAATAATCACGATTTGCTCCCAAAATTAGCTCCTAACTGATCGTTCATTTAAATGTTTCAGATATTTACTAACCACTACACTAAAAATAAAAACAAAAACACAGAAAAATAGCAAGAAATTAAAGCGCCAATACAAATTGGCAAACAGTAACACGATCCATAAACCAGTAATGGAGCTTTCTTCATTGCCGCCATTTATTGCATTTATCTTCCACGATAATCGTCAGGTATTAAGAAGAAATGAGTTGAATCAGAGAAACGGGGATTTCAAACGGACAATTGTAGCTCAAAACACTCACCCACTTTGTGATGCCTATTATTCTGACTTGCCGGAAAGCTATTTTGTTACAGTATATGCCAGCAAAGAAAATACGTGAACTCTAAACAAAATTATTTTGAACTTAGATAATTAAAATCGGTTATACACATTGTTTTTCGCAAAGATTGATCGTTATCTCGTTACACACACTTATTGTGTGTGAAATGAATATATACGTGTTTAAAGTCGGACGATGCCTCCATGTGACGGTCGTTGTTGTCACAAAACCCGGATTTTGGTTACAAAAAAAACGGATCTTGGGATCAAACGCGCACGCATTGACTTGCGCGCACTAGATATGAACATAATAAGACATTATTCACAATTATATTATTTTACATCACGATTATAAATGTGACCATGTAACCGGCAAACATCAGTGCCCGGCGGATGGCCATTGGTACGCAAATGCATATGTCTATATATGTGCATGTGGTTCTGTGCGTATACGTGGCTCTCGGGTGGGCATATGTTTTTTCGGATATGTGTTAATGATCATGCACGTGAAACGTTTGTATATATGTTCTTTATATATGTGTGTCTAATTGTCAAGTATTATTTTGTTTTTACAAATAAATCTATGCATATGCTATACCCATGCATGCTTATATGCATATACGGCCAGGTAATAATCACAGCACAGGCTGAATGGGTTAATATACCTATACATATACCTGTCCATTCTCATTGTATTATGTGAAACACCAACAGCCTCTCAAAGACACGTTTTAGCCATATGCATGCATGCAGGGATGTGGCTAGAGGGTATCCGCTGGGGGGGGGGGTGTCCACCTTGGGAATTTCCAACTGCAGCCCCCCCCCCCCTGAGTCGGACTCACACCAACACAACTTTTTGCATAATTCCATTTGCACCCCCGCCCCTTGAGTCGGAATCGCACCAACACAACATAATTCCATTTGCACCCCCCCCCCCCACATTGTACCTCATGCTCAGGCCTAATTTCCTATGTATTCATAAGCCATGCTTCTATTTTCCCAGTATGAGAACATTAAGATATTTTAACCTGAAAATTGCCCCAAAAAAAACACCTAGTGATCTAATTCCAGACAAATGCACACAGCTACCGACAACAGACCACGAAACACCGGACCGACCATGGTTGTTTGGCCCGGTGTGAGAAAATTTTGAAAACTATATACAAGAAAATCGCAAATCCTAGCAACTAGACTGGCCTCAACTGAAGCTTTCCTAGTGTTGGAAATTTCAAACTTCATGCTCCCCCTCAGGTTGGAAAATTCTTCAACTGATGACCATTTATGTCTACAAGTTTGACCAAATGTAGTAAAATATTGTTTTGCTAAACTAATTAGCAGTTTTGTATTGGCCATGTGGATGGGGCAATGACACACCGGGCCGACCATGGTTCGGCCCGGTGTGCGAAAATTTTGAAATCTGAACAAGAAAATCGCAAAATCCTAACATCTAGACTAGCCTCAAGCCTTCCTACTGTTGGAAATTTCAAACCCTACACCCCCACTTAGGTTGGAAAATTTCCAACTGATGACAATTCCAATGACAATGTTAACCAATTGTATGACAATATTGTTTTCTTAAATTAACTAGAAGTTTTTGACTGGCCACGGGGGAGGGACCAGGACACAAGCTTTCCAAGTGTTGGAAATTTCCAACCTGTCACCCCCCTAAGGTTGGAAAATTTCCAACTGATGTCCATTTCTGTCAAACTTTTTGACCAAAAATAGGAACATATGCAAATATTGGTCGAAAAACAATAAATTCCCCCCAATAAATTGTTTTATAATCAAACTACAAGAACATTTTCAACCTATTGTTGGTGTGAAATTTCGTTGTGGCAGGTATGAAATTTCCAACTATTGAAAATATAGCTCTCTGCTGGGGGGGGGGGGGGGTGAGACACCCCCCACACACCCCCTCTAGCCACATCCCTGCATGCATGTATAGGTAATTGTGCATGCCATGAGTCATTTGTGCTGAACAGAGATGTATAAGTTCGAATGGTAGGATGATAATAAATATAAAAGTATATAAATGAAAATCTCTTTAAAGGTACTATATTCTCAGATTATACTTTAAGTTTAATCTCTTACGTTAAATGCTCTTATACGTGGTGTGTGTATATATATATATATATATACGGACTTAATATGCCACCATATACACACATTGACTGCCTTGTGGTGGAATAGCGATAACTATTTTCCCGGGGTGGTTTCTTTTGAACAGCAAGAAGGACTATAAATATTAATTTGTCGGGGTGCCGATGTCAATGTAGCCCCGCTTGCTGTTTAGATAACACAATCGATGCGAAATAACGCTCGCCATTCCATACCAAGGCAGTCAATATGTGTTTCGTGATAAACACCTCAAAAAAACAAAGTCCCACTAATATATTCTGTAATATTTCGGAGATATTCAATTGGATTTTGATGAAACTTTCCACAAATGATTTGTGGTACCAGAGACATGCTAAGCACTGTGATGTGAGGTGAGATATGGCTGAGTGGGCACGAATTGAATGGAAGAGGGCCACTTTTCAAAAGTTGCAAAAACACAGGTAGAGTGATCATAGTCATTCGGCTGTTCCTGGGTCCCCCAATTATCGCACGGGCTTGGAACATCCTTATCTGTTGGTACCTCAATTGCCTACCTGGTGGAAACATGGTTTACTGAACAATGGCTTCAAAGAGACCGACTGCAATAACTATGTGCTGCTCACGACATGAAACTTCAAGGTGTCATTCCAAAGGAATGTGGTTAGACCGAATGGCCTGGGAATGCATCGGGCACATCGTGTCCTGAAGATGACACGCATGTTATCGTGGACCACATTTACAGCCAGTAACAACTTGTGTGAAAACAATGGAGCACGGGCGTGACTGTCCACTCTACGTCAGTGTTTTGCAATTTTTGAAAAGCACTCCTCTTCCATTCAATTCGTGCTCAGTTGGGCATAACATAACTCACAGGATGGTGCCTTGCACAGGTTGTGTCTTAGATACCACTAAACATTTGCGTAAAGTTTCGTCAAAATCCATACAATATCTCATAATATATTACCGAATATATTAGGGGAAACTTTCTTTTTTCTAGGTGTATATATATGACACAATTGTCGCCTCGACATGCAGGGGGATAAATAGTCCGAACACTGTCGCGCCCGGGCGATAGTTCGCACAATGCTAACCTCGCGCCAGAGTCGTAACAAACTTCGCGTGAGATTATGACGCCAGCAGGCGGATACTATTTCGAAGAGTTTCGCCCCGGGGATAGTTCGCCCGCCGGACAATGACAAAAACTACTCGCTCACGCGTGATGATGCTTCATCCAATCAAAGGGTAGTATGGCCCTCTGTAAACTCAATGTATATATAATACAAATATATATTAAAACCATTGTATTTTACAAATATAACTAGAGCATTCATCTATTATTATCGTTAATTACAAAACCATCGGCTGTACCATTTCAGAAATCAGGGCATCTGAAAAAAACATCAAAATGTAGCTCTTTGTTCTATTCGTGGATTTCAGGAAATGTCAACGATAAAATTGAGTTCAACTCTCTAAGTGGGAAGTTGGCAGTGGAAAAGAAGGGTGAATTGTTGTGCCTCAACTTCCCACTCAACACACCAAGTGCTGAGGTAAGAAATTAAAATTGTCTCTAATATAAGATTTAATACATTTTGTACAATTATTTCCACTGTGGTCCTATAATATCTCAAATAGAAAATTCATAAATTATAGTGTTTACTAGTATTTTACAAGTGAACACACAGTCATGACAGTATAAAAGTGTGGTACATATTACATGGTGCAGCATTAAAGATACTGTGCCAGTGAATTATCTTAAATATGCGAGTCTCCCATATGGAGCCTCGCATATATAAGATAATGCGTTGGACAAGGTCATTGTAAACACATATTGTTAAGCCAAAGTATTCTCTTATATATGTGAGGCTCCCTATGGGAGACTCGCACATATAAGAGAAAGCATTGGCTCCGATAATGGAAGGGTTAATGGCAATAAGTAAGTTGCGTAGTATAGGTATTCCCACTGAATAATTCACTACTCCTAATAATGATACGCACATGAATATGAATAATACGTATATGAATATGAATAATACTCACGCTATCTGATAATTATTTGTATAATGATATTTGTTTTGGGGGAAAACAGGAAGACAGCCCGGCAGGGCTATGTCCCCCCCCCCAGCAATATACTGAATTATTATCTAGTTATATGTTAACTTATTGTACTATTCATATTGTATTGTAAATAAAAATTATCCTATCCTACAAGCCAGCAAGCGAAACAAACTCGGGGGTGGGGTGGGAGTGAACGGTGATATGTATATATGTTCAACTTGTTTTGGTAGTCATGTTGCTTTGCCATTACTAATTATTTATTTTTCAGTGTAATAACATATGGGAGAGGGGGTACCCATAAGTGAGTCAGCATTTGTCATCCAATCCCATTGTTTGTATAAACAAATGTATGTGTTATATATCATGTGACAAATAAATATGTTTAAACTAAAAACAAATCCTAATTTGGGAACCATATGCTTTTCTATGACGAAATGCCTGCAAAAGATACCACGCAAACTTGCCAGCGTGTGGGCGTATACGCTTACACTGATACACTTAATCGGTGATAAATCTGTCTCCAAGGCATTGGAGACAGAAATATGTACATATATACATGCAATCAAGAAAATGAGCCGTTGAAGCAACTCGAAGCCCAAAGACATCCTTTTGACTGGTAATAACATGCATGCGTATAAAATACATATTTGATAAAGCTAACGACATGAGGAGTAAACATTCCGTTGTAACTCCATATTTGCCTTCAACTACATGTATGGTCGATTATTGCGAGATAGTTGCATGCTATTTACAGGCATATTCCGTTAGCATCGCTACAGGCGGAACTATACATAATGTTTACTTCTCATACAGATAGATACAGATGCGTTTTCTGACAATATAGCTTGTTTGTATTGAAATGCATGTAGACATGCAGGCAAATTTACGAGTGTGGTAACGCAGGATAAGAATGATGTTGCTTGTTGCAATTTGGATATAAAATTTACGAAAACGACACAGATTATTCTATATTACTATTCGATCAACTAGCGGAGTATTCCATGTCACGTTAACACATCCATTGCACTCAATTTCAGGTTAAATCTCAATGGGGACACCTTATCGAGGTCAGTATATAAAGTCAAATAAATTTACCACGAGCTATATTCTTCTACGACTAACGTAAATGGTGCGTACACACACTGACATATTTTCCTGCCATTTTTTTCGGGTTATTCAGCACACGACAAAATAATATTGAGACTTAAAATTGTTATAATAATTTAATCGCGTGCACACGCTTTCGGCCATTCTGGTGGCCTTTATCAAGTGAAATTTTTTATTGATAAAGGCCACCAAAATGGTCAAAAGCTGGTGCGATTAAGTTATTATCAAATTTAAAGATGTATCTCCAATATTCATCAGTCGGAAATGGCTCATACGGCAAACAGTACATGTATAAGCATTGAGAACTTGAACGACAAACTGTTCATAAATGCATATAAACCACCATTTACTCATAATCAGCGAGATCTCCCTAGTTCCACCAGCGATATATATTCCAGAAATTCAACAGTGTGTTTAGTTAGAGCTTAACGTCATTTTAGCTATAGGCCACATCACGACGAGTCAATATTACATGTAGGTAAATACTCGGTTATTCTGATGTTTATGTCCAAAAATGTACCCATCTGGTATGAATTTACTGAAAATTTTGTCAGGTAAATGTTCTAGGAGTGTGAACGCTGCATAAGAATATTTTACACTGATGATCGCATCGCGAGAAGCGGTTCGTGCTTTTTGTCCACTGCAATTCAGATTTGTTCATATTATTTCAGTAATTAAAAATGATGCATAACATATGTCTCGGTTCTGGTGTGCGCAATAATTGCTCGAAATCAATACTTGATTTTAATATATGTTTCGAAGCCGACCATGTGCTATTTTTTGCCGAAGTTTCAAATGGATAAATATTCTCAAATTCAAATCATTCAATAATATGCATACTCCTGACCATCCATTTATGTAGTACCAAACTGGGCATCGGGGGCATTTATACCACACTTGACGTTGCACTTGTTGGATATAGAATTGAAAGTTTCGCCACAAGTTATTCGGATATGCAGTTAAAATCAGATAAAGATATAATACCGCAACTATCAAATAGTTACGTGTTTCCGATTAACTCTTTTCAGCTTGTCGCCCCTCTCGACTGGGTGACGGAGGTTCAATTATCTTCTGTTACAAAGAAGTTATTACTCAGACTCGACGATTCAAAAACCAGGTATGTCCACAGGCTGCAATCGGTATACAATCCTGTTCCGGCTCACTCCGAAAACCAGGTATGTCCCCATGCTGCAATCGATACAATCCGGTTCCGGCTTCGTCGAAAACCAGGTATGTCCACAGGCTGCAACCGGTATACAATCCGGTCCCGGCTCACTTGAAAACCAGGTATGTCCTGATGCTGCAGTCGATACCATCCGGTTCTGACTTCGTTTAAAACCAGGTATGTCATTATGCTGCAATCGATACCATCCGGTTCTGACTTCGTTTAAAACCAGGTATGTCCTCATGCTGCAATCGATACTACCCGGTTCTGGCTCCGAAGTCCGATGTTAATATCATCCAATTCGATAAATACGCTGTTTTCTAAAATATGGTTCTCTTTTCACGAATGGACAAGTTACTACATCCGATTTATAGCGTATCAGTTAGAAAGTTTTTTTTCACAAGAACACACCAACAATATAATCAGATTGCCATGCAGACAATTTAGCAATGGTGAGACCAATTCATATTTAGACAGACATTTTAGATCCTTCTGATATTATCGGCGCCGCTCTCGAGTTAGAGTTACTTCGCCTTAATTGAATCTGGTCTGTTGTTTATCGTTGTGACTCATGTCACGGTGTCATGGAAGACCATACGCTGGTCTGACCGCGGCCATCATGTTTATTTTCGTAATTAAATCTGACATTTTTTTTATTTAGGTGTTTTGTAAGTTACAATTGATTCTGGTTTGATCTAGCCAATTTCCATTTCTGTTTCGTGGGATATCGCAGAATGAATTGTAACCGACAAAATAGTCCAAGTCTTCTCGTACTAAAGCCGGCTAAGATATTGGGATGGAGGTGCCGGTCTTTAGTCCAAGCCCGCTGCTATACCAATCCTTTGACACGACTTACGCCCACGATCTGTGGCGGGATTCTGTGGTGTATTTTACTCGATTTACCTAATGAATCAATACATGATGCTATATACATCGGAAAGAGAGATATCTTATGGTCATAATGGTGTATAATAATCTAACTTTCATGTTAAATTACGCATAGAATATTCCGGTTGATTGTCACCAACATCGCTGTTTTTTATATTTTGTTTACATTACTGAAAGCCGAAGTCAGGTTCCGAAGAACTTCGGCATTGTCCGGTGTTTGTTCTGAGTATTCTAGTTTCCGTTTCTATATATAGCGCGGGGTTTTCCGAACAAAATGGAGAAAACCGATCGCCGCAAAGTCCAGTTTCCAATGTGCTTTGAGAACAATTCCCGCACTAAAAACTTAATTACATAATGGAGGATCAGAAAGGTAGTTTTGTTGACAATTTTCGCAAGCAACTTGTCAAAATTGGAGCAAATTAGAACTCTTGTGTCTAACTTGCCATGCGTGTGATTTTCATCCATGTGCATTTTGACCTTTGTGTTGATAAAATAATCGGAGAACCGAATCACACAGTTTCGAAATATAGTTCTTCCGTTTTAGTGGGACTTTTCAAACTTAAGGTTAAAAATTTATACAAATTTTGTTTGATTTTTTGTGTGCTTAACAAGAGCATTATATTGCTCTGTTCGCTTAGTATATATCTTAATTTCGCTGAAGTCCACCAAATGTGGGAAATGTAGCACCATATTATTTATTCTAATGATCGTTGTGTTTACACTGTTTTAAACTTTGAGAGGGTTGTAATTCCCCGTAATTTATTTAATGTATTACATTTATATCTTCAATGTTTAATTAATCTATTTATTTTTTATTTATTGACACACATAATTACGATTACAATGGAGAATTCATCGTAATTTGCATTGTCAGTCGAAAATCTACGGAATATTTTCAACGGAAAATGCCGAACACAGTTCGCGAGGTCAACCGAGTTCGCATACTTTTAAAAATTTGTAAACATTGCGGTAAATGTCTCTTTTCGCATTAAATTACCGCTTTCAATTCACAACTGATGTGGGTTTCAGATCAAATAGCATGTCTTCTGCGGAAAATATCCGTTTATTGTCGCAATTGTGATATTTTATTTCATATAATTGTGGTTTTATTTGAGCGGGTCACTAACGCTTAACTCGTGTCAAAGGAATGCATGGGCCTGGAACTCGGACTAAAGACCGGCACCTCCATCCCAATATCTTAGCCGGCTTTAGTACGAGAAGACTTGGACTACCGACAAAAGTGATGGCAGTGTTAGGTCCAACGTGTCAGGGGACTGATAGTTGTCTTGCAGTTTGACTACCACCAGGGACTTATGCTTTACACGGATATCATTCATTTGAACCTCCAAATTACGTATATGTAATTTGGAAGTAAAGATACATTAGGACAAACAAGTACACGAAAAACCGATATATAAGTTATATATAATTTAAAAAACATAACTAGCCATAGCAATTTTCCAACTGTTTTCCAATTTGCACAGATACTATAATTCAAAACTGTGGCCAATTTCCAATCCATTAATCAATGCTTGGGTGGACAGACTGCATATTAACATTTGTTTTCATGTGCTGAAACAGTTGTGACCGCTTTATTCTTCATTGTTGTATATTGGGTATGATGTTACATATATATCATGCAATTAAAATAATTTGCATCAAGTGCCTCCATAAATCTGATAAATATATTCAATCGCCTACGTAATTGGGCAAATCTTTTTATTCGTCTGCCTGCACGGTTCACTATAACTTAATTCAGATTCAATACTTATATATACACTACAATACTCTAATTATACGAAATTTCTTTCAAAATCGGGCGGTTTCTTATTTACCATCCCCCAGGATATCTGGGGGTGGTCAACCGAGGGTCAACTGGGCCCTGTTTTCGGTAAGGCGGGTTGGAATCGTGATTATGTGGGCATAGAGCGACAGCTTGCACCATTAAATACTCTAATTATACGAAATTTTCTTCAAAATCGGGCGATTTCTTATGTACAATCCCCCAGGATATCTGGAGGTGGTCAACCGATGGTCAACTGGGCCTATTTACCAAGAAGGCGGGTAGGAATCATCATTATGTCGGCGTATTGTGGTGATATGATATGTTTTTTCCCTTTAAAATACCAACCGATGGTGAATAGCCGCTGCCGTTCTTGGTACCGAAAGGAACATAAAGAAAATGAGATTTTCATCCTCTCAAATGTATTATAAAAACATAGTTTTTGGTCTTCTCTGAATAACTTTTCAGATACTTTTTCCTTAATTGTATGTTGTTCGATGATTGCATTGAAATCAATCTTGTGGAAATAAAAATATCCAGAGAAACTAATTTGCAAAGCAATTTAACGGCCCAGAACATTCGTATATACATGTATTTTGTAAGTTCATGCAGACTGAACGATTCCTGTATCACAACCACTGGGGCGTGTCCTTAAAACGAGTAAAATATAAATAAAACAAATAAAATATATCAGTTTAAAACGAGCGCGCTACTTTTAAAAGTGCATCGATAAACAATACATATGTATAAGGGAGTTCGCTTTTTAGATACCTCCTCACTTCTTATAAGGGCCATAATTCACAAACGCCTGAACCGATTCTTAAAGTTCCAACGCCCATCGATCGAGTAAAAGGTATATTTTCCAATTGTTATACACAAGTCTAGGATAAATTGTTCCAATGCTCCGAAAACAGACGCTGAACACAAAAATCACAGAGAGAACCGGCTAATGGGTACCTCGATAGTACAGGAGAACATATGTCGCTCATTTCAAAGTCAATAATTATCAATAAAAACCCCACCTTCTGTACAAAAAATCTTTATGTATCGATGGATCTAATGTTAATCTCCCCAACTCAATCACAGCCTGGCAATGTTCTCGCTCATAACCTTCGTCAACATAATATCAAGGAAGCGCTGATCATGCTTTGTCACTGTCAACTCATGCAGGGTTCAAAAGGTGTTTCCCGATGTTGGACTAATCGGTTGTGCAGGCGGTGATATGATGGTCACTCTACACCATTCGAGGCTATGTATGTACGCCGCTGCCCCAAGTAGGAATACATAAATAGCTTTGAAATTGTTCTTAGAGTCTTGTTTCCGTGTTATTTCAAAGGCGTTATAAACTTAGTCAGGATGTTGAAACTGCCGTCTGCGAATCTCTATATCACAGTCAACATGTGAGCAGTTTAAATAGACTTCTGCATGCCATTCCGGCTTCACAGCCTTAACTCTTTGTCTTGGCAAACTAAACCTTATACCTCTGGTTCCATTTTAGCTCAACTTTACAAAGTCAGGTTTGACCTATTTCAATGGGTTGGCTTCCGTCGTCCGTGTGTATGTCAACGATTTCCTTTGGCACACCCTATAGGCCACATCCCACATGCTTCCGATCGTCGCCAAACTTCATATGGATCCTCGGGGTGACCTACAGATGGGAGTTTACCATATTTTTTCCGAATCTGACCACTGTCATTGCGTATATATATACGTGATATAATCTAGCATTGAAGAGTTTTGTCGGTTACCATGCATTATGGTTCATTCTAGCCAATTTCAAAATGAATATGGACAGTTCAGTTTCTCACAATATTGTAAAATGAATTGTAACCGACAAAAGTCTTATATATATTCACCTCTTGGATCCCACTATTATGGGTGAAATTTTGGAGGCACGATTGGAATCACCTCTAGATGAAAAACATGGAAACCATCTTGGAATTTTACTCCGCGTGACTAAATACTTTGGCACACCCAACAGGCCAAATCTCTCATCCGACCGTCATCGAAATCCATATGGATCGTGTGGGTAACCACTACATGGGAGCATATAATTTTTTATTTTTTATTTTTTACGAATTTAAAAAAAAAACATGGCTCATCTTGAATTTCATATTTGAATCCATCAGACCAACCTTCCGCCCACATTTATTGGATGAATGTTATGAAAATTGACTGGCATGTTTGGAATCACCTCTAAATTGGAGCTATCGGATTTGTACGATATTCTATCAAAAACATTGTTGCCGGAAGCCATCTTTGATTTTTGGATCAGTAATACAGCCAACATTGTTTATCCAATTGATCACCAACTTCATATAGCTCTTCGGGTTGATCTTCAGTATTACTTAAACATTTAAACTGTCCGCACTCCTTATCGCTACATTGACTCTAATATATGCCAGTATCCCCTGTCTACTGTGTCTTCAGGAGAGGGGCAAGTTAAGTTCAGATAAAGTGTGCCCCGATCCCTTTTATAACGACAGCTGGGTGTGTGTACGCTATAAATGTGATTTTTCGAAGTCACCAATTATATAAATAAACCGCCCCTGCGATTGTTTTAGACCATTCGGAGTACTAGTATATTTCTTTAAAAAAATCGGTGTATGTTTTTGCCGACTTCCGGTTGATATTGGATGGACAATTTTTCCCAAATCAGGATCTTTCTTGGATGGAATCTTAGACATATCCGGTTTTGAGTCGCTATGAGTTTCAAGAATTTAACTATCTTGATTAATATTTTGTCATACATGGGAAATTTCCCATATTTTTAAAGGGGGTGGGAATCTGACATCCTCAGTATACATTAGACTAGCGTGTATTGTCATTGTATTATCAAAAGATTGATTATCTGTATTTATCAACCGACCTATGATCAGGATTCCTAACAACTGTTATCCATTTTCAGACATTTACCTGCGGTTAATTACGCCTTAGAACCTTAGATGTTTTATTAGCACACTAATTAAGTTACAGCAAAGCATCAATAAAAAGAAAAACCATGCAGTCAGAAATGGTAACGCCCTCAAGATCATATTATTAAGCATATATATCAATTATAATATAAAATATATTGGTTTCATGAATGCACCACCTTAGAATTCCGTTAAAACAACTAATCCTTTAAATTATTACAACAACTACGGCTATTACTGAAAGTTTCTCATTCACCACACAAAAAAGCCTCTAGATGCGGACCAAAAATCTACTATTTGGATTAAATGCACTCCGATACCTCGCAATATGACCTTTATTCTACATTCCAACTGAGACATACTTCATCGGCAACGTTAGCTACTATATTATGCATTGTGTTCCGGCAATAAAATCTTCAAGAGTGGCTCAGCCATTGTTCATACCTAAATATCGAAAGCAATTAACGCGGTCATAAAAGTTATATACTGCAACAATGAGATACATCCGCGAAAACCCGAAATGTGTTGTCCTGCGAGATATCGGTCCATAGCTCATTGACACGGCCAGATCATCCTTACTACAATTTCATAAAATAACTCGCAAACGCGAAAAGTGTTGTCCTGCCAGATATCCCCATCGCTCCTGGCACGACCAGAACAGCGGAGCAGTAAGCACCCATACTATGGGCGTAATAATTCAAAAGTCAGGTGTATTATTTTGGGCGAGTGGCATAACCAGGATTGACTGTCTCCCTATCACCCATGGTATTCTTAGCGTATGGTCATATTATGTTCGTATATTCAAACAAAATATGCTTTAATGTAAAGTACGGTAACGTATTTGTTAACTTTCTGTTGATTGAAGACCGGCATGTAATGGGGATCTATGTGGAGCAATAATGCTTCTATTGCCACCGATGATAAAGGTACCGGAATGCGGCATATTACACAAATGACGACACTCATTGATATCACATGTCTTCTAACCTCGAGAGTAATTAAAAACGGAGGTTTTGATAATGGATATACGTTTACAAAGCGTTCATCACTAGTATGTGCTGTCTTCTTGCCAGCCCTTCGTCTATCTATCTGTCATAGATAGAGTGCATTTAATTGTCCCATCACATACTCTATTATGTGGTATGCCGTATTTGATGGGATATGTCACAGTGGGGTATATACCGACTATAACCTACCTCATTCTGTTGATAATTGGATTCAGTGTACACGTAATTTGTGCTCATTGCTTCGTTACTGTGGCATGGTACCATGTTAATTTGCTCCAGAATGCTAATGCGCACGAAGCATGCGTATATATCGCGTCGCGGAAAGTAAGTGGCACTCGTTCTGAGTTCTGAGTGTTTGGTTTGGTGGAGCTATTCGTTTTACCCGTTAACCCTTCCACGAGGTTCATTCATGGCCGGATCTGCACTGCATGGTGCAGCATTAAAGACCATGCGCCAATACAGTATCTTATATATGCGAGTTTCCCATATGGAGCCTCGCATATATAAGATAATGCACTGGCTTTCAAGGTCAATATAAATGTTGTTAGGCCAATGTATTCTCTTATATATATGCGCGGCTCCCTATGGCACACTGTTTTCGGAAAATTCCAGGAAGCTCCTGTCATGGCACGGTTAGTCCACATCATGACGTTGTCAGTTTTGCCAGTGAAGGAAAGACAAGTGAATTATGGCGCCAAAACTGCACGTTTATAAATATCGGCTCAACGTAATTGAACGTATAGGAAAACATGTAAATAATGGTCGACGTTGGAAAGTAGCTACGACCGCCGATACGCTTAAGCTCTTCATGCTCACACACATTCTATTATCATACTGCTGGCATGGCGGTAGTCGCTCATTCCATGGTGGGGAATCACCTGGTTTCGATTGATGAGTATCACGCATCAAAATGGCCGAGGCGATTTAAATCGCGACCAGAAACGAGGGAAAGGTAATAAACTAGGATAATTATATATTACATGGTATTCTGGCAGCTACGAGCGTATGCTATACTATTTTTCAAACAAGCTGATACCTTCCTCATATATTATGTTGTGTGTTTGAACATTTTGAATGCGTGCATGGTACTCACCAACCTCGAATCCCCACCGTGAATTCGGTTATTAGAATATTGGATTATTCCTCTTTTGCTACAAATTTGGTATGCTGCACGATGGGCACAAGACATCCAAGCGGTACCCAGTTGCAGTGCAGTTAATATATCATTGATATCATATCTGAAGATCATGAGAGTAGAATTAAATTACATTGATTCGTGAAATTTAATTATTATTTTCATTTAAAAGGCAACTACCCATAAATCATTTTCTATATCTTAGAAATTTCATGTCATGCCTGTTGATCAGTGAAAAATGAGCCGAGATGAGTTCTGGGACGGATTTATAACCATGTTAAAGCTGACCAACATATCTCTGTAAAACTGTGGTCGAATTCCAGTTGATTGCTCCCTGATTGGACTAGTGGACCACAATGCATATCGAGTTTGTTTTCGTTCGGGATGAAATATTTATAACTGCTTTATTCTTCATTATAATATATGTGGGTATGATGTTATATTATGTAATGAAAATTTAAGATTTGGAGTATTGTGTGTAATTATTAATTATTCTAGCAGTTCTTGTTACCGAAAGGGACGAACAATGTAATAATATTTTCAATCTGTCAAATATATTAAAATCCATAGTTATTATCGTTTCTTAATTGCTGAGGTTCTACAAGCCTATACACAATGAAGATGATATGTGGAAATCAAGATTTTTCACCGGATAGATCCAGATAAATTCTTTGTTGAAAATCTCTTGTCATGTTTGGATATATATTTATGCAAAACATGCATCTGCCCCTTAATATGACATGACCTATGCAACTCAGTAATTTTCCTAGCCACCCGGACTCCCCATGTGATCCATGTAGTCGATGGTAGTTCCGCAACATATATGTAAAGAGTTATTAGTTGTACGAGGGCGATACGGGGGTCCGGGCTGAATTTTTTTTATTGGGGGCATACATTTGTAATTCTGGCTGAATCTGGCAAAGTATGGGTTAATATCGCCACTTCTATGCGGCCGTGACCACCGTGCGTGTATCGATGGCTTTATATGACACCGCCGCATGGCTATGGCTACCAAAATCACCCCTAGACACCACTGGGGAGGTCCGGGCTGTTAGCTTCATTCGCGGCGAACATATTCGCCGATGCCGACATTTTGAGGGTTAATAGCGACACTCATGTGTGATCGCGACCCATGTCCGTGCGTGAGTGGGGTTCCATGACACCCCTGCACATATATTGCCACTAAAATCACCCCTATACTCCACAGGGGCGGTCCGGGCTGGTCCGGGCGGTGTTTAGTCACACCGATGTTTACGTGTGAACCACGTGTATATTATGATATAGTAACGGGCATGCCAACATATACACACATAGGTCACACATATATATAGTAGCGGACATGCCAGCATATACACACATAGGTCACACATATATATAGTAGCGTGCATGCCAACACATAGGTCACACATATATATAGTAGCGGACATGCCAGCACATGCACACATAGGTCACACATATATATATATAGTAGCGGACATGCCAGCATATACACACATAGGTCACACATATATATAGTAGCGGACATGCCAGCATATACACACATATGTCATACATATATATAGTAGCGGGCATGCCAACACATAGGTCACACATATATATAGTAGCGGGCATGCCAACACATAGGTCACACATATATATATAGTAGCGGGCATGCCAACACATATGTCACACATATATATAGTAGCGGACATGCCAGCATATACACACATAGGTCACACATATATATAGTAGCGGGCATGCCAACACATAGGTCACACATATATATAGTAGCGGGCATGCCAACACATAGGTCACACATATATATATATAGTAGCGGGCATGCCAACACATATGTCACACATATATATAGTAGCGGACATGCCAGCATATACACACATAGGTCACACATATATATAGTAGCGGGCATGCCAACACATAGGTCACACATATATATAGTAGCGGGCATGCCAACACATAGGTCACACATATATATAGTAGCGGGCATGCCAACACATAGGTCACACATATATATATAGTAGCGGGCATGCCAACACATATGTCACACATATATATAGTAGCGGACATGCCAGCATATACACACATAGGTCACACATATATATAGTAGCGGGCATGCCAACACATAGGTCACACATATATATAGTAGCGGGCATGCCAACACATAGGTCATGCGTGCGGCTCTCACAACAATCTCATCTACTTTCGTGGTATGGACTATTCCCAAGAGGCGAATATTTATATGATCAAAGGCTACAAATGACTACGTTCATTGCCACTGGGTCCGCTTCAGACATAGCGTAGTATACTGATCGATTCCTATACTCGATATAATAACGCAACATAGCATCCACTACTGTCCAAATCCTATCATAACTATCCCCAATTCCCTTTGATTAATATTCCATTTTCCGTATACACGACATGTTTGATACTTTAGTTCCCTCGAGTCGCGCCTCGTGCCATCGGTTCGAAAGTCTTTGGGTCTAAACAAGTGTGATCGATGATCTCAGCCAAGTAACCGCATCGCTTCTGGAATTCTGTGGTCACGAAAAAGCGTTAAAAACATATTTGTTATCATTTCGCAGTTCATGGCCAATTTGTCTGAGCTTCTTGGCAATAGTTACACGGATTGAACTCGACGCACGGAGTCTTGAGCGATTGCCCCAGAGTACTTCATCGACTATTGCCGGTGTAATAAAGCTCGGTACTATAGGGTCAATACACATAACCGCACTTTGGGTTCCTGTTCGTCTGTTTGTGGTACGAGTGGAATGGCGTTACAAGGGTAGCTTGAGAGGCTAAAGTGTTATGCCTTCCGCGACCGCAAGAGTTCATAAAAAATGTCGGCCAGTGACACATGTGTGGTTCTGTATGTATTACATGCCCGACTTACAGCTCCTAACTGAGATGTTACACGAAGATTTATTCATTGTAGATTTCTTATCTTGTCATGTGTGATGATATTTTTAGTTTTAATATTCCTGTTTCAAAGTCAAGCACAACACCATATGCGTGGTCACCTAGTACAAACGCTATCGCATGCCAAATGGGGTGGGATGCTGAAAAATCGCAAGCCAATTTGCGCGCGATTTAGTTTGCCGTGTCCCGCGTGACTCAGCATCGTATGACGTTGACCAGGTTTGACTATATAGGGTATCCACCATGGGCCAATCTGACTATCCTCTATCAATCAGCTTATTTTCTCTTCGAGACGAAGCAAATGATGGTCGATGATTTGAGCCACGAAACCGTATCGCGCGTCTGGGATTTTGTGGTAATCATTAAAAAGCAATCGGAACGTTTCACTCCAAGTTCGGTACCAAAGGTCCAAAACCGAAATGTATTAGGATGTAAATGTATTAGGATGTAAATGTATTAGGATGTAAATGTATTAGGGTGTAAATGTATTAGGATGTAAATGTATTAGGATGTAAATGTATTAGGATGTAAATGTATTAGGATGTAAATGTATTAGGATGTAAATGGGGTGCATGTAGTTGGAGGTATAGATATCGGCATTCGGTGTCATTGAGCTTCGTCTCTGATTGCAGTTTGTTTCTTGTTTTTTTGTTTTTTTGTTGTTGAGAACACTTTCTTTACTAAATGGATTATCCCATTAGGTATCAAACTATACACATGAATAGCCTATTATTCATTTGGAAGGGTGCTCAGGATAAATTTGCAGTCCACACTTTGACGAAAAGATAATACAGTGCAGAAGGATTCATATTATTTGGTGGGAAATGTTCAGATATTATGTAAGTTCAACTAACGACAATTTAAAGATCCATAATCCGAATTAACGCAACCATTTAGTACCACGTCATGATTTATATATGTAGTTCACTTTGGAAAGATTAGATTTAAATTCAACTGGCTTATCGCCTGAACGTGTTTTCCAACTTACCGAATATGAAATCTATGTATTAACATTTGCACGTACATGTATTTTCAAGACACCACTCCAAATGAATAATATACAATTTCGATGTCTGTTTTATAAATAAATGCGAGAATAAATTCAGTATAATTGAAGGGTTAACCATGGATCCTTTGCGCGTGGACGAATCCCCCATTATCAATTACAACCGCGCGTATATCCCTCTCCACTGGACACCCTCCATCCTCATCAATGTAACAGCCATTGTTAAAATTGATTCCTGTATCCATATAATGATGTACTTGAATGTCCCCTGTCGGAGCTTGTCTTGAATAATTCGTACTTGACATGACTCCGAGAATTTCTGAGTTATTGGACAAAATGTTCTTAGACGGATATTTGATTTTATATATCTATTGTAGCGCAGCTCGATAGCTAATTTCAACATTGATGGTCATAAAATTTGTTCAGAAATTTATGGAATCACTAGATGCTAGAGCACTTATCTGGTGCAAGTAGTGGTTTATGCTGCAGGGAAAGATATTATTAAAGCTATTTTGGACACTTCCTGAAAAAAAAAAACTTCCTGAAAAAAACATGTTATATATCAAAGTGAATCTATTAAACCAGTTAGTGTACTATACTACAATATTTTTTTACAATGTTGTTGTTGTGGTTGTTGTTATTGTTGTTGTTGTTGCTTTGTTTTGTCTTGTTCTTTGTTTTGTTTTATTTTTTATTTTTGTTTGTTTTTGGTTTTTTTTCGTTTTTTCTTCGTGATTTAGATAAGGATATAACTACGGTTTTATTTAAATTAGTTTTTTTTAGAAATATGGTTTCTGTTAAAATCATATAACCTAATTCTGAGATATGAGTTATCTCCCTTCCAATCTCAACAGTGACTGGTTTACTATGGGAGCGATTTAGTGACATCAAGTCTTTTAAATTTCCATCTGTGAGAAACCATGATTGCTGTGAGGGTCGAAGCTTGGCCACATCAGCGCCACCATAACATAAGTAAATCTTTGAGTTACTGTCGGGTGATATCATCGTTATAGGGAGGGGTACAGTAGAATGTCCGACAGTTGGAATTTGACGTGGGTGGGGGTTGAGGTGGATAACCTGACGCTAAGTCTATTTCTTCATTCACCATTCACTATAATGTCGTTTTACTCTGGATATTACTGTATTTATTGTTGCCCATACTGTATCTGTTTCCCGAAAGGAGTGTGTCGTTGTGGCGTTGCAAACTCCATGCAGGGTTTACCTCCCTTGACGATTAGGTAAGACCGCTGCTACCGGCGACATTTCACCCACATTTGGTGGACTTCCGCGATATTAAGATAATATACTGAGCGATCAGATCAACATGCTGCCCTTACTAAGCACACAAAATATCGAACAAAATTTGCGTAAATTTTGAACCCTATAAAGTTTGAAAAGTCCCACTAAAACCCAAGAACTATATTTTGAAATGGTGTGATTAGGTTCTCGTCAACAAAACTACCGCTCTGATTTTTCTTTCTGTAATTATATTTTAGTGTGGGAATTGTTCTCAAAGCACACAGAAAATTTGACTTTGGGGCGATCGGATATCGCCATATTTGCTGGAAAACCCCATGCTAAATATAGAAACAAAGACTGGTACCCAGCCGGTAACAGAAAGAAAGTATGACTGGTGCGATCTGGTAGATATTGGTGGCGTTGATGCGCCTTATGTGTACTTATTTTGCTTGTGTCCAAAATTACTCCAAATCTTTTTATAGATCTCAAAATTCAATACCTCCAATAGGAAGCGCATGCCACCTGCAGTTGTATTATTAGAAACCCCTCCCAATGAATAATAGAACATTCCAATGTATATTTCTTTTAATTGAATGGGAAATTCCATTCCATAAGGAAGGGGTTAATCATCATTGGCGCGTGGACAAATTCCCCATTTACCAATTACAGCCCGATGTATCCATCTCACTGGGCACCCTCCCTCCTCATCAATGTTGTATGATACAATTAGTGGGGAATATGGTCCTCATTATCGAAATGTTCTCGGTGTCTATAAACCACAAATGGCTTCTGTTATTGACAGTCATAACCGCTGCTCTCAGGAACGTCGCTACATGGGCTGGGGGGGGGGGTCTGATTGTTTGATATCCCAAACAGTATTCAGTGCGAATATTGTTGTTTTAAACCAAAATGTTAGGCTCGAAATTTCCAACATTTTGTCAGCAATAGAATTTTCCGGATGCAAACATTTTTGTCTGCTTCAATGGCGGTGGGGTGCAATTCCAATGTGAACACTCCCGGAACGGAGACCGTATAGTCACTTCTCTGGCTTCGACTTAACTGTCAAAATAAAATTCATCAGCGCCATGCTCAATATGTCACTGGTTCGCGATTTTCAAGATGGCCGATGGTTCCATATGGTCCGATTCCTAGCATTTTACCCAACCCACCGGTAAAAGTTCAAAGTTAAGAAGTAGCATCCATTTGTAAACACTCGACAGCTGAGTGCAAGCATTTTTTTTATCAGCATTTTATGGCTTAAATTAAGTTATTATGAGTGCAACTACGGGTTTAAGAATTGTTTTGTGGCCATGTCATCTACATAGTTAGGATCTGGTGACGATGCGGACATTCAGACGTTTAAGCGATGGACGCCCTCTTTTTTCAACGAACATCCCATAATTTACTGATAAATAGCGAGTATTTGCGATAAAAAAAAATAACGCAAAAACATATACGTGATACACTCAATCCATCTACTGCGTGAAACCTACTTATTGTATGTATCCAGGGTGATTGTTTAATTAGTTTTATGAAGTTGTCGCACCTGCGATTCGGTAACGAACTGTTGCCATTTTATTTGGGAATTCCCAGACTGGAGCCATATGCTAAAAATAGATGCTACTTCTTAACATTGACCTCCGGAGACCAAATGGCGGATTCACCGCGAGTTAGTGATCTCACTTATATGCCTTGTATGGGTAATATATACTATCGATAGGCACACAATTACGTAGACTGTGCTTAACTTTGTTTAAAAAGTGGTTTATGTTTTATATGTTGGTTTTGATCTTTGTTTTGACCACTATGTCATATCATATCATACTAGCCGATGAGCCCGACGTTGTCCGGGCTATTCAAAAACCAAATTTCAAGTCGATAGCTCCACCCGTTTCCGAGATCTGGTCTGCGCATGCGCGAAGCTGGCGTCGCACGGGCTCGGCGACCCGATAGAATTCGTATCTGGGGCAAGACACATTCACATACCAAATTTCAAGTCGATAGCTCCACCCGTTGCCGAGATCTCGTCTGCGCATGCGCGAAGCTGGCGTCGCACGGGCTCGGCGACCCGATAAAATTCGCATCCGGGGCAAGATACATTCACATACCAAATATCAAGTCGATAGCTCCACCCGTTTCCGAGATCTCGTCTGCGCATGCGCGAAGCGGGCGCCGCACGGACTCGCCAATACGACAACGTTCACCGCCTGGTCAAACTACACACACGTACCAAGTTTCGTCCCGATCGGTCGAGAATCGTAGATTTGTATAAATGACAGACAGACAGACAAACAAACAAACAAACAAACAAACATACATACAGACAGAGGTCTTCAAAATATATATGAGATTGTCATTATTACACGTTTGTTCCTAGAATTATAGTGTTCTTGTTGTTACGTATTCACAAATCCGTATGCCATACGTGTTCCATACGTATCCCATTGACGTCACGTGATATACAGACGTTCGCCTCAACCATGAAACCGGAATTATAAAATAAAAGCATAATCACACATGAGAAAACAAGCCATGATATGCATATGCCTGTATAAACCACATAAGTCTGTATAAACCATATAAGTCTGTATAAACCATATAAGTCTGTGTTTTTTTTATAATTTACGGATTCTATTGGACGTGGCGTGTAATAAACACAGAACGACACGTGTTAATAGGTTGTCAAAACGGCATTTGTGACATCGCGGAAGGATAGACCTCGAGGCTGCGCCTCTCGTTCTATCCTTCTGCGCTGGCGCTCGTGCCAGAACAACAGACTCTTGCTCGGCTGATACGACAAAATGCATGATATTGCCATTTGTCCAAAATGTTCTGATGCGTATAAATGAAATCAAGTAGAAAACGAGCATGCTGTCACAAACACAAATCCAATGATTAGAATAATAAAATCGGCAATTCATTAGCAACTCCCAAAGCACGCTCGGTCTAAACACAGTTGCAGTGACTAATATGATTACACGCTCCCACTCCCAATCAAATTTAGAAGACGCCGGTTTTAAATAAATTCAGACAAAAATTGCAAGGCATTTTCAGCAAAGAATTTCTCTGGATCTATCTGCCGAAAAATCTTGAATTTCACTTATCATCCTTTTTATTATATGTGTAATCTGCACAGCTATTAATAGAAGACAAAAACAATGGATCTTAGTACATTTTGGAGGTTGGATATATAATTATGTTTGCCCTTTAATGTACCAAGAACTGCTAGAATTATTAATAATTTCACACAACAATCCAATCGCCAAGTAGCTTATGTGAGGTAGCTTCATTTGTGTCATAATGTTGAGTTAAATTTTTAATTGCATGATATAACATCATGCCCTCATGCATTACAATGAAGAATAAAACAGCCATAACTATTTGAGCACATCCGATAATATTACAATGATGAATGTAGTTTGTTCCAATCAAGCTGAGAGCAGTCAATTGGAAATATGTCACAGTGTTAAGATATATAGTTGTCAGCTGGGATTTGGATATGGATCTATAGAACTCATCTCATTCCAAGTTTTCATTGAATCAACAGCCATGAACATTCTCAAATATTGGCCTTTTTCTAAATGAAATTAATTGTGAAATTCCTTGAGTCAAGAAGAATTAAGTTTCCTGTCGTGATCTTCTGATATTGTATCATGGTTATATAAACTGAACTCTTGTATCATGGTTATATAAACTGAAATCTTGTATCATGGTTATATAAACTGAACTCTTGAAAAAGTTCTGTTTTAACCCTTTACCCAACAAACCGGCCAAAACCGGCCAAATAAAGCTTCAACAGCCTAAAATATCTTCGGTCTGTCTCAATAGAACCATACAAATATGGATATCATTGGAATCGGCTCCTTGACCACATTGTGATAGTTACAGTTATGCCCTGTGCCAATGCATTCTCTTATATATGCGAGTCGACCATAGGTCGCCTCGCATATATAAGAGAATGCATTGGCCTAAAAAAATCTTTTTTTAACACTTTTTACCATTTTTTCTTACATTCTTTAACAATTTTATAATTTTTAATGTGTTAAGCCAATGCATTCTCTTATATATGCGAGGCGACCTATGGTCGACTCGCATATATAAGAGAATGCATTGGCACAGGGCCGTTCTGTTGGGTAAAGGGTTAACAGGGTTCTATAGGTACCTGAAAATAGTGATCTTTTAAATATTTTTCGTGCCATAAAAGTAAGTAAATGTGACTATAATTTCAAACGGGTTGCTGGTTATTAAAGATACGGGCGGCTTGGGGTGTGTGTATGCTGTTAAAATGTTCACCTCCGTCAAAAACCGCCATAAACAGAAAGAATAGTGAAATGTAGACATACCGTGTTCTTATACCAATCAGAAATATGGCATAAACAGTATGTTATTGTCAATGTTTTCCCATTTGTTATGTAAACAAAAACAAAAAACGTTTCAGAACCTGGCCTTTGTTTAGATCCGGATATGGTAAACAAAAAGAGCTTTATTTGTTACTGTTTTCCTGATATGGAAACAATAAAGAGCGTTTATATCATTTGTGTGTGATTAACCAATAGAATTGAGCTGTGTTATGTAAACAGAAGCAAAACTTCTGTAACACGAGCAGGCTCTTGTTTACGTACACAAACGTTCGTCGTGATGACAATATACTATTTACGCGCTGATTGTGTTTGGCATATGGACAAAACTGTATATATTTTAATATTCCTTCTGTTGATGGCGATTTGAACAAATATGAATATTTCTGCAAATAACTCAAATACTTTTCATCTGATCCTTCTCATATTTCTTATCTTGGCAATTCTTCGCCTGTATGGATTTAGGTATTGACTAATTAACCCTTTACCCAACAGAAGGGCCCTGTGCCAATGCATTCTCTTATATATGCGAGTCGACCATAGGTCGCCTCGCATATATAAGAGAATGCATTGGCTTAACACATTACAAATTATAAAATTGTTAAAGAATGTAAGAAAAAATGGTAAAAAGATTTGTTTAGGCCAATGCATTCTCTTATATATGCGAGGCGACCTATGGTCGACTCGCATATATAAGAGAATGCATTGGCACAGGGCATAACTGTAACTATCACAATGTGGTCAAGAAGCCGGTTCAATGATATCCATATTTGTATGGTTCTATTGAGACAGACCGAAGATATTTTAGGCTGTTGAAGCTTTATTTGACCGGTTTTGGCCGTTTTGTTCGGTAAAGGGTTAAGTATTGACTAATTAATTTGTTTTGAAAAGCATATTAACTCTTCCCACCCTGCATACACATGATATCAATATCAAACTCAAACATTGGCTGCTATGCAATATGAATTATCTGTGCGTGAAGCAGATACTATATACATGTATACCTGTCTCAAATATAATGCAGTATATATGTCTTTTGGCTGTTTTTGTAAAAACACAGACATGACTGTAGCCTATTCATTTGACGAGGCGGTATACTGATTACATTTGTCACTGCCAAGATAATTGGTTAGTCTGACGGTTAGGCTGCATGACATCAGTAATCACAATAATGCTATGTGTTATTGACTTATTGTATGTCTTGTATGGCCACAGTCACAATTTTTGTTGAAATATTTGGGAAACATTAGCACCCTTTCGCCCGATCATAGACATATGCCAACTGTTTTGATAACTAAATTATTTGTCATCCGAACAATGTCATATTTATATTTCATGGGACATCTAGAGTATGATGACGGACCATGACCATTATAGTTAGGGTCATTTGGTTGATATGGTTGGTACAATCAATGTCATAATTCCAAGAATTCCAATCCAAACTGATGTTTCGCACAGGTGGATAGATTCTGGTCTAACGGGTGTACTAAATTTCATTTCTACAACGACGCGGCATTCCCAACATGACATTATAAACTATTTCCAAGCATGGAGTGCTTTCCTTGCGTAGTAAATATTTGTGAGAATCGTAGTACTTAGAAATAGTTATAAATACAACAAGATACCAAAGAATAATCAGTCACGAATATCGTTGACTGATAAAAACTCGAAGATGATGTCTGCGATGAGTAAAATGAGTTATGGATACATCGCCTGTATTCAGTTTTCCAACAATATTTGAGTTTGACAATGCGTGGGAAACTTGTCAACACGTCATTGACCTCTGATCTGTGAAGTAATCCGTTATGCCATAAACCAATGGAATCACGCGCGTGCTTCGCCACTCTCCAATGAAATGGAGGGAATCCCATCAATTCAGTAGCTGATTATGAATGAGATTTCCAGACGTAAATACTGTAGAATTTTCTTGGCTTTTTAAAGAGACTGCGTCTCTGTCATCTTATCACTTTTTATGAACAGTTATATATTATGTTCTAGATTGATGATTTTTACTGTTGTAGTCGTTGTCATTGAATGAATGTGTTAAACATCGGCGGACGATCGTCATCGACCTCTCGTTTTGTACAAGAAGGGAGACAAATGTGTTTGTATTAAAGATACGGACGGCGTTGGAGATGGGCATGCTGTTAAAATATTCACCTAATATGAAATATGAAATATGGCATAAACAGTATGTTATTGTCAAATGTTTTTCCTTTGTTATGTAAACAAAAGCAAAAAACGTTACAGAACATGGCTTTTGTTTAGATCTGGATAATTATGGTAAACATAAAGAGCGTTATTTGTTACTGTTTTCCTGATAATAAATAATAAAGAGTGTTTATATCATGTGTGTGTGATTAACCAATAGAATTGCGCTGTGTTATGTAAACAAAAGAAGTACTTCTGTAGCACGAGCCGGCTTTTGTTCACGTACACCATCGTACGTCTTGACGACAATATCTAATTTACGCGCTGATTATGTTTGGCATATGAACAAAGCTATATATATATTCCTTCTGTTGATTGCGGTTTGAACGAATATGAATATTTCTGCAACGAACGCCGCCCATGCCTTTAATATATACTGCACAGACAATCCTATAGGAAGCGTTTAGAATCATTTCTAACTTTCGGAGACCAGTGATGTGACGTTAGTTTCCCTTTTCACACAAGTTGGCAAACACGTTAGACAATGTTCATTGATTGCGGCGGATTTGACAAGAAAGATTTACATTCACATGAGAAGTGATTATATTTTAGATGCATTACAAGAGACCTTATGATTTCCGAGAATAAATCTGTTCCAATGTACCATCGGCGCACTCAAATTACATCCCCGATGTGTGAATGGCATTCAAGTGAGATAGAAACGAAGTTTCGCTGGGATTCGTTTTCAAAACAGAAAATTATTAACCTTGAAGTTCAGCTCCAATTTCATTTGCTTTCAGCTGGCGGACAAAGGATCAGGTTTCTAGTTTTTAGTTTCACCAGGGAATATTGATTGGAGTGTATCGGTCGCGATCGTGTTCAGTCGGCTTCGATTATAATCGAGCCATAATTCAATTCATATTCCATGTATTACGCCGTGTGGGGCTTTGTCGATATGTTTGTTCGGCTTCACTTTTGCCGGCGGCGTTAGCTTCCAATCGAGTACTAACAATGTTACCCCACAGCGTCTGAATATTTACAGAAATTTGCCGGGCACGCCGCTGTCATGCTTCTTGATTATTGGTGGAATAAAATAGCAGGACTTAAGTTCTGACTTTTATTATGCTTTTTATTTTATTTTATTTTTAGCTCCGTCATCATGATTATGATTTTTATCATCATCATCAATATCACCATTAATCAATATCATCATCGTCATATAGTCGTCATCTTATTCAGCATCATCATCAATATCATCATCGTCATATAGTCGTCATCTTATTCAGCATCATCATCAATATCACCATTAATCAATATCACCATTAATCAATATCATCATCGTCATCTTATTCAGCATCATCACTGTCGACATCATCGCCGTCATCATCACCATCATCATCATCAACATGATCATGATCATGTCATCTATGATTATTATCATCATCATCAAATATCACCATTAATCAATATCATCATCGTCGTAGTCGTCATCTTATTCAATATCATCATCGCCCTCGTCACAATCGTCGTCACCATTAGCATAATAATCACCATCACCGTCGCCTTTATCGTCGCCTTTATCGTAATCATCATGGTCGTTGTCGACATTATTACCATAGATATATTTAATAACATCACCTTCATCGTCGTTCTTGTCGACGTCGTTGCTAGAATGTCGTTGTCATCAGCATTGCTCTGCAATTACTTTATAGTGCAAGCATTTGAATTAAAATCATTTCGTCATCTATCGTTTGCATTCTATGTTTTTCTGTTTCAGAGAATGTCTGGAGAGCCTGAAGCCTAACTTTGAAAAAATGATGGAAGTAGAGAATTCTGGCGCCTGTAAGGGTGTTATCGTTACCTTAGCATCCAATGGTAGATACGACGACAAGCATGGGAATCCTTACGATTTCGTCTCTAGATACTTCGCCCCATGGAACGGTATTCCAGAAGACCCAGTCACAGGTAAATGATTTGATTTGCAATAGTTAATTCACACGGCTACATTTTAACCCTTTCATGGCGGGAGCTGCGCTGGCGCAACATTAAAAACCTTGTGCCGCCAATGTATTCCCTTATTTTTTTAATGATTTTTTATCAATTTTTCTTACATTCTTTAACAATTTTTATCACCATTTTTTCTTGCATTCTTTATTTATAATTTTTTACAATTTGTCTTACATTATATAACAATTCTATAATTTTTTCTTATATTCTTTAACAATTTCATCATTTTTTTATAATTATTTTCTTGCATTCTTTATCAATTGTTATCATTTTTTTCTTATTTTTATAACAATTTTTATTATTTTTATCATTATTTCTTACATTCTTTAACAATTTTTTATTATTTTTTCTTACATTTTATATAAATTATAAAAAATAATATAAATTTGTTAGGCCAATGCATTCTCTTATATATGCAGGGTTTTCACAAAAATTCAGGAAGCTCCCGTCATGAAAGGGATATATAGTGGTCGGTGTATTTATTAGTTTATTCGTGACACGCGGAGGTATTGTAACCTTTTCTAGCTTATTTTATACAAATCTGAAAAATAAGAAACTATGATATTATGCAGATTTGTATTTTACTCCACCAGTAATATATATCTGGACATTTGAAAATTCAAACCTGGAAACACAGTTCGCCAAAAATTCTAATTGTTGGAGTTAAATTTTTTTTCCATCCTTGTCCTATATATCCTGTATCGATATGTACCTCTTCAATTGTACTGATTGCAGACTGCAACGTGTTCAACCGAAACTGTCTCAAATCAAGTCCGTCGGTCAATGTAGTATAGGCTATCCAACAGTGTCAGTTTAGCAGCATTCCGCGTGGAGCAGCTCTATATATACATACATGTACATTCATCTTACATCCAGTTTTACGTGACTTAAAATTAGCTGTTGGATTGGCCGAATATGATTACATACCAGATCGTGTGATTATGACATATTTTATTGTAAATCCTACATATGATAAGTATAGAATATATGGAGAAATGAGATACAGATACTAGGAAAAACATTGGGAATGAGAGCAAAAGTTATTTCAACTTATAAAAAGCCCATCTTCCCTAATAACTATAACTGATGAACAAATTAACGAATACGGGTTAGAACAGATGCTTACTTTTAAAGGTACGGTTGGCCTTGGCGGTGGGTATCCTGTGAAAATAATTCCACCCATCAAAAACCGCCACAAACAGAAAGAACATCAAAATGTAGACAGACTTTGTCCGTATATAAATAAGAAATGTCGCATAAACAGTATGTTATTCTCATATGTTTAACCATTGTTATGTAAACAAAAGCATAAAAAGTAACTTTTCTTGTATTTGTTAATATTATGATGGTAAACATAAAGAGCGTTCTTTGTTGGTGAATTCCTGATATGGAACTAATAAAGAGCGTTCATGCCATTTGTGTGTGATTAGCCAGTAGCATTGTGCTGTCCTCTGTAACACAATCAGGCTCTTGCTTAGGTAAAATATAGTAGGTATTTATGATAACATGCTGTTTACGCGATGGTCATGGTATATATAAACGAAACTGTATGCGTTTTAATGTTTTTCTGTTTACGGTGTTTGGAACAAATATGAATATTTTCGACAATTAAGGCCTCACGTGCCTTTAAATAAATACACAAAATAGTCACAGGGGTAGTCCTTTAAGTGTGATACAAATTTGATGAAAAATACACGTTAGGTTGGTTCAGAGGTAATGAGCATTACTCAGTCTACGATTCGTTGTGAATAAAATTTATCAAACTCGTTTCATAAAATAGTATATCCTAACATAACTCGTTGGAGATCCTTTATGTAACTCGTGTAGTTTAAATTCTGCTGAATGCGTTGACATATGTGACCCGCCATATCAAATCCAGTCGGAAGTCGGGATTTTGTTACCCTGTGCCAATGCATTCTCTTATATATGCCAGTCGACCATAGGTCGCCTCGCATATATAGGAGAATGCATTGGCCTAACAATGTTTTACAATTTTAATAATTTTTTCTTGTATTCTTTAACAATTTTATAATTTCACCCATACAGAGCCCCAGACAAACACGAGCAGACGACACTCTTCTATGTGCTTCTATATATGTGTGGGGCTCCCTGCAGGGTAATGGATGTTTTTTTTATTTTATGTCCTAAAAGATACATTTATTTAAAAAACATGATACAAAATTGTTAAGAGAATGCATTGGCACAGGGTAAAAAAAAAATCCCGACTTCCGACTGGATTTTATCTGGCGGGTCACATATAATATGGCCGACGGAGGCGAATCGAGTGAAGTCATTGATTTCGCTGACTTCAGCGACGATTGTTATGTAATCTGTGGTAGTTTCCAGATATAAGACTGTCATTACTCAAATACAAAAACATCTGCTGGAACTATAGTCCCCGTATATCTTGCCTCCGGATATTATACTCAGATTTGATTTGGCACGCTGTGTGGCTGTTCCGTAACGCAGACAAACCCCGGACGAATTGGTCGGCAACATGCAGCACGTATATGATTCAGAACATAGTTAACCTGTGAAATCATAAGTGCTGTTCCTGCCAATAAGTTGCCTGATTTCCTCCGATTGATTTATTCGACATTGCTTTCCGTACATCAACCTCTTTGGCTGAAAGTAAATAAGTGGTAAGTAATGCTTTATTATTCTCAGCCATTATACATGGTACATGAGAAAACATATATACACTATATACAAATAGGAACTTCCCAGGGTTTGTTCTGAATGTTGGAACTTACTGTAATTACAAGTATACATAAATAAAATACAATGGAGGCAATAATCAGTTACGATATTGCATTATCATGTCCGGAATAGAAAAAAAATCAAATTTCTATAGATATATCTAAAGATTCTAAGCGAGCCAAAAAAAGAAATTACATTATGTATACATCATGATCAATATATAGACGATACAGTGCTGTTTTGTCATTATCTTTGAAACCAATATATTGTAAATAACTTTAGGTTGTACATCGCTTAAGTTAAACTATTAATCAATATGTGGCGATGTACTACTACTACTACTACTACTAATAATAATAATAATAATAATAATCGATTGACATAATCACTGCAAGATCGGTGAACATTATCTGCAGACTTGGAGACATTATGATCAATTTTCTTGGGAGTATAGGTCACATTTTGCTAGGTTCTGGACTGGAAGAAGTTTTGGAGGTAGTTTATGGCCCAAATGCTGCCCAGCAGATGTTATCAGGAAAAGCAGTGTCACTGGCATTGCGGGGTCATTTTCTAGTAGAAGTTGTCCTGGCCAACATGTTACTAGAGCAAATAGTTCCGTCATCCATTACGGCGAACGGCGAAGTTGGACCAGCTGATTCAGATGGTACAGGTCTCTCTTCGAAAGAGATTCATCAGGTGATTGAAGCCTCTGCGTCTGACCAACACAGCGCAGATGCGATGCATACATAAAACATAAATGCCAATAGACTAGACACGATCGAAACAGAGGCTGTCTGGTCACTGTATAATGACATTGAGAACAGAACACTGCATATTATATATATATGTCCGTCGCATCCCAATCCCAGGAGTTGATGAAGCTCGGTGAATGTATAAATGATTATAAGTCTATCCTTGCAGACATAGGTCGCCTCCCATATATAAGAGAATGCATTGGCCTAACAAATTTTACGGAAACAGAAGAATAAATTTGCTTTAAAAAAATGCTTCTTCCATTTTTTTCTCTTTTTTTTATGTTTTTTAATAAAGGCTAAAAATGAGGGGTTAGGGAAAGGGCAATTCGCCCCTTTCGAGAATCCCGGTGTTAGCCCAACCCCCAAACAATGTCTCTATAACACATTTTATATTATTTTGTATTATTGTTAAAACATGTAAGAAAACATTTAAAAAAAATAAACATTTATTAAAGAATGTAAGAAATAATGATAACAAAAATGATAAAAATTGTTAAAGAATGTAAGAAAAAAATGATAAAAATTGATTGCACTTGATTACGGTTAGTATTGTGCTGAATCTGTCAGCAGCAACAGACCACGTCCACTGCGCCAATAGTTATCGGCTCTGTCTTCAGTTGATGTTGGAACTACACACAAAGTACGGTACGATGTATCAGTCATGGGTCTCATGGTTCGAAGAAGCAGCAGGTATTGGGCAACTGCTTTTATAATGGAGCAGGTTTTAATGCGATCCATCAAACGTATACTCGTGGTAGAGTAATGGCAGTCGATTCGCACACATTGATTCAGAACTGGTTATGAGATGTTTGTGACAAAATATATGCGCAAGTCGAGAACAAGAGCGTTAACACTGTAAAAATTAATTGGGGCATCTCAACCCGGGACTTAAGCTAGACAATGAGAAACTCAGCATCAAACCCATCGTCTTATTTTCTCGATTGATTGCCATTGCGCAACGAGAAGAGAACACCGCCATCTGTTTCGAACATGAATTGACTACAATACCAACCTCTCTTCTCAAAGACAATTTCATGCGAAAGCCAACAAATCCCAGCTAGCAAAAGCTCTGACTAATTCCAATGAGAATACCAAGCATCCCGAGAAAGCTACGTTCGCTGTTGGTGGCGGTACACCCCATCATAGTGTCACAGGTTTGAAGGTGTCAACATATGCTGATATTTCTAAGCAATATGTCAGCTATGTGCGGGCAAAATACGGGAACGCATAGTCTTTGACGGCTATGAAGAGGGTCCTTCAACCAATGACCACGAACCCGCGTGAACAGCCGGAAAAATATGTGCCGATATTTACATCGCAACGGCCCACCACAACCAAGACATTTTTCTATCCAACGGAAAGAACTAGACTCAGTTCATCCAACTACTGACCCGGTTACTCCAATAAAGTGCTCGGACATAATGTTAAAATCAGCAACGACGATGTTGATACTATGATAGTGGCATCTGCTCCTGAGATTGCAACTCGTGGGACAGATGTCATTGTTGTCGCAGACGACACTGATATGTTGGTACTTCTGGCTTATCATAGGACTGAAGACATGTCCAACAATAGCGGTCCAGTGATCAACAAATGCAGTGATGTTGTACATGATGCGACACAACATCCACTACTTATCGCCATTGTAAGGACTGCTCTTTTGGGGGAAATCGCACATCCATGATATACAACACATATGGTGTACAATGAGTAATGCTGATGCTAACCAGGAACAAATTGGTGACGCTGGTATTCAGATGCTTAGGTTATGTATAATGGCAAGAAAGAGGGTAGTTTGAATGGATTGATGTATGCCAAGTTCGTGAAGATGATGTGTTCTAACAGACGATCGCAAGACTTACAAAAATACCACCAACTGAATGATCGGCACAATTCCATAGTCATAGAGTACGTCTTTAGGTAATGATCTGGGAAACACTTGGCACCTCAACATTAGACCCAGAATATTGGGGTGGAAAATCCATACAGGGTAAACATTTACTTCCTGACAGACCTCGAACCGGCTCACAAAGCGCTGCTGCACTTTGTGCACTGCAAATGCAAACTCACGAGCAAGAATCCATGTCAAAGCTATGCATGCACTTGTCAAAAGAACGGAAACGAGTGCGCTGTAGCTTGTGGGGACTTTCGAGGTAATGGTGTACACACTCTGAGGAAGAACTCTAAATCTCTATAGGCATATGATTTACCTCCAAAAGCAAGAACGTTTTTGTGGGCGCAATTATCTCTTCTCCAGTCAGTTTTTAAAGTATATATTGGAATGGTTTGTTATTTATTTGGACGGGTGTTAACCCTTTCATAACGGAGGCTGCGCTAGTGCAGCATTAAAGACACTGTGCCAGTGCATTCTCTTATGTATGCGAGGCTCCCATAACGTGAACTTTGACTCTGCCGGTCAAAACCAATGACCCGAATCGATCTGTAAGTCATTTCTTATAATCATATATACCAGCATATATAAGAGAATTCAATGGCTTACCAGGTGAAGGTAAATATTGTTAGGCCAATGCATTCTCTTATACATGTATATGCGAGGCGCCCTATGGACAACTAGCATATATAAGAGAATGCATTGGCCCAGGGTTTTCGCAAATTTCAGGAAGCTCCAGTCATGAAAGGGTTAAGGAAAAATCAGGAGACGACACAAGATGAAAAGATAATACAGATGCAGAAGGTTATCGTTTAATTGATGGTGAATGTTCAGATAATAAGTTCAACAAACGATGTCATTTGTTGAACTTAATATCTGAACATATCACAGGCGATCTACTCATCAATGAGAGTTTAGTATGGAACGTTAGTCAGTATAATCTGTTTAGTATATAATAGTCCCGCATGTCGGTATGTTATTATATCCCTCTTCCCGAATAATATATACATAATTTGGAGGTTCAAAGGGGCCATATCTGTTTAAAATGATTAATTTTACTGTCATAAGTTTGGCTTACAGAAACGTTCCACTTCAAAGGCGTCCAATTATCAAATGCAGTTTCATACATGTATGAGTACCAATATACCCAGACTTTATTGACATTTATTTATATAAAAGCCAGTTATGATGTGCTTATCTAAATTGCTTTTCCGAAGATCACTACAATACATGGTTCCTGGGTCGAAGTGCACATACCACAGAAAAACCTCTTTAACTCACGACTCTACTTATTATGTTGCGTGTCTAATTCCTTTAATCTCCCAAAAGCTTTTATTTTCCCGATCTCGTCAAGTAATATCGTATCGGAGGCACCATTGGCTTCGACTTTAAATCCTCATTGGATTGCATCGCCGCTTCACAGCTTTTATGGATAACTGGAAAATACGCAGGCTGAATATTGATCTTTTGCTCCGAGATGGTACTGCGGAACGCCGTAAAGATATCTCTCTACAGCCTCGTGTTTAATGACTCTCTATACTCCGTCGTTTGCGGCATGTCAGTTTAGTTCCTATGATTTCCCCACAGCTGAGTCTTATTTCCGCTACAGTTTTTTTTAAAACCGTGGGGAAGCTGGCTTCTGACACACATCGACTTTCTTCATAAATATATTCTTGTTTTATCTGCCACCTTGTTCGCAAGTTGCCAATGTCAGACATTATTTTTGTTATCAGGCAACCAATATATCGTTCTATTTATTAAATGATAAAAATTGTTATAGAATGTAAGAAAACATTATAATTTTTTTTAAAGAATGTAAGAAAAATTATCAAAAAACATTATTAAAGAATGTAAGAAAAAATGGTAAAAAATTGTTAGGCCAATTCATTCTCTTATATATGCGAGGCGACCTATGGTCGACTCGCATATATAAGAGCATGCATTGGCACAGGATCTTTAATCTTACGCCAGCGCAGCTCTCGTCATGATAGTGTTAACTGATGGGAAGCTGGCTCCCGACTCACACCGACTTTCTTCATATTATAATCTTGTTTTATTTGCCACCTGGTTCGCAAGTTGCCAATGTCAGACAGTCGTGTATAATAATTACGGGGAACTTTCATTTTTGTTAGAAGCCAACCAGTATCGACTGTATCGTCTTTAACTTTTGAAGATATAGGGATTTCTAAACTTGTATTCCGAGTTTATTTCTTCGGTTGCAACCAGAACATATGATAGGATATCTTTGTAGCGGAAAACTATATGTTCAAATCAGTCCTGGCCTTCAACCCGAAAATCACTCTTTTAAATTTGTCTCTGATTTTCTTGAGCACACGTTGCTTACTAAGCATATGTGGTTCGGGGCATTTTGCGGCGCACTCAGTCATCAATGTGTTTGATGTAGATATGGTCGTGATACGAGACATGATAATGTACTGATTTTATTTTTACTGATAATTGCAGATATCTTCAATTTGTGATATGAAGTGACCATATGAACATAAAAATGGAAAACAGTCATGTGGATGTTTTGCTCCTACTATGGCACTGAGGAATGTTGTATTTATATCCCTCTTTAGGCTCTCGCTTAGATATGGATTATCTCTTCCTAAATAAGTTTTATATATTTTCCGGGGTATAAATTAATAAATATGAGTCGAAGACACCTATTCGGAAAAGTTTTTATCAATTACTATTGATTTTATATCGATATTTGCTTATATAATGCTATAATCAATTGGGACATTTTTCGTTACTATCTTTAGAACAGGCCGAAACGTTAATGCGATAGAGTTCCCCCGCTTGCTATGCTCCGCGAGTCGTAAAATGTCCCAATTTGATCGTATGTATTATACCAGAAAATTATAATAAAATCAATATTAATTGATAGAAAAGTTTCCGGACAAGTGTCTTCGATTCATATTTATTATTGTATAGCCAGGAAAATATATAAAACTTGTTATAAGAAGAGTTAGGCCACCTGTAATGACTGTATATACTTCGTCGTTTGCGGCATGTCAGTTCAGCTCCTATAAGCTCAGTTTTATTTCCGCTACAGTTTTTTTAAACTATGGCGAAGCTGGCTTCCGACACATCCGACTTTCTTCAACCTATATTCTTGTTTTATCTGTCACCTCGTTCGCAAGTTGCCAAGGTCAGATATTCTTTTTGTTATCAGGCAACCAATATCGTTGTATTTTTTAAAGATATATGGGTTTCTAAACTGCTATTCAGGTTTATTTCTTCGGTTGCAACCAGACAAGATTATAGAATATCTTTGTAGCGGAAAACTATGTGTAAATCAGTCCCGGCCTTCAACCCGAAAATCACTCTTTTAAATTTGTCTAACATTCTCGGGCACACGTTCTTCGCTAAACTGATGTGAATCCGGGCATTTTGTGGTGCGATCAATGTGTTCGATGTAGATATGGTCGTGATACGAGACAAATACGTAGAATATACTGCATTTGTACTAATACTTATATATATATTGAGGATTGAGATCTGTCTGTCCGTCCGTCCGTCTGTCTGCCCGGAGTTTTCTCTCAGACTCCTGGACCTACTTCAACCAAAGTTGGTTTGGTGACTCGGGGTACCCTGGCGTAGGTTGTAACGGCGTTGGTTTTTCAAAATTTTGATTTAAATTTTTTTTAAATAAGCTCACTAATTGGCCTATTTCATAATCAAATAAGTCCGATATGAACCTATTTGCATGAGGCTATGTTGCAGCAGATATAAACGTTCTTTATACATGTGTGGCCCGCGCCAACCAACGAATAACGGGTATATTACTCAAAATCTCTTCCAGCATACTTCAGTGATATCCTTGTTCCGTATGTCCCACACCGATCACTTCGTTCAGAGGACAAACTTCTCTTGACACCATCTGGTGCTAATTTGATCACGGTTGGCTACGATCTTTCAAAGTAACATGCGCAAATGCATGGAATCCTCTGCCATTGAACATAAAAGAGTCACCATCTCTTGACGACTTTAAAAAGTCATTGAAAACTTACTTGTTTGCGCGGCGTTTCAGAAAGTGACTTTGATATTGTGTATATTTATATTTCTTGTTTATGTTTATGTCAAGCGCTTAGGGCCCGCTTATTGTGGATAAGCGCTATACAAATATTATTATTATTATTATTCTTATGATATGTCCACTACGGGCTTATTCTAGAATCAAATAAGCCCATTATGAAACAAATGGCAATATTTATAGGTCCAATATCAACCTATTTGCACGAGGATTGTGGCATATTAGTTGAGTTCCTATCAGTTCCCCTCGCCGCTGAGTTCTTATTCCCGCTACAACATGTTTTCCAATGCGGGGTAGGCTTCCGACAGACACAAACTTACTTCAACTCATAATCTTGCTTTATGTGTCACCTCGTATATAAGATACCAATGCCAGACCACCTATATATGTATTACGACAAACGTATCATTGTATACGTTTTGTTAGAAGCCAACATTTATCGTTTTTCACAATTGAATATATATGCATTTCTAAACTTGTTTCCGGTTTATTTCTCGTGTTCCAACCAGGAAAGATGATATGATACAGTTTCCCATCGCAACATCAAAACGTTTTTGAACTAGTGGAATATGATCCCTACATGTGCATAGCCAGAGTAGATATTCATTTCCGACATACACAAACTATCTCAAGAAATAGTTGGTATAAACAGTTCAAATTTCAAGGAATTAATCGATATACAGGAATTCATAAAGGAAGAACAAGTTAAATGTTCATGATCGTAGTCACATGTTTGTTTTAATTAAGGATGAAGCTATGCGGGGTGCAACGGATAGATATTTTGCATTTCGACAAAAATAATAAAAGATATTTTAGTTGGTTGTCCGACAGGATCGAAATGTCGATGGACGATTGGAATTAAACCCGGCCAATGAAATGTTGGACAAATCCACTCAATCGACTCACATAATATCACCACCATGCTCGAATCCTCGGCGCCGCATTTTTGCTGTCCGAACACGTCAGACATATGGACACCGCTAGTCTCCTCCTATGTTGCATATGATTACAAACGCAGTTGCATTGCTTACGGATTGCACTTGACTTAATTACGTTGTCCGTATATCCCTTCACATATATTGTCCGAGGGCATATTGACTATCAATTTAATTACATTCTTCGGCAATAACTGTCGGTGTATATTAAATGTTCTTGGACATCAGTATCCTTATTATTACTTCTAAGCTTGCTCGTCCCGCCGTTCATCTCAGCTGGAATGCCGACCATTGACCTCGAGCCTCAGAGTTGATTGTCTTAAACGTGGCATGCATTCGGAGATTCTCAGCTTGCAGCTAGCATTATCCAATGCGATTCTCACTTTATCTGATGGGTCGATGAAGTGATTCGAGTGATTATTCAGCATTTACTTATAGTTTATAGAAATTGCTAAATGAAGGGCTTAGAAATGTCTAGCACTTCATAAACACGATTTATGCCAACAGTGTTCGCTTCTGATAGAGGTATAGATCCGTGTTTTACATTTCTAACCATACGCAGCATTCTGGACTCCTCGACCTATATCAAACTCCATGCAGCGCCCTCTACGTTAGCACTGCGATATAGCACTGCCACAAGGATGGTACTTTGCGGACCGACACATCTATTTTTACATATCGTCGGAACTATATTTAGTCACCAATTATCTTATTTTGAGCACTAAAAGTTTGCAATAATGATAATTCTTTCGGCATTGATAAGAACAATATAGACTGAGCCATGCAGACATAGACAATTTTAATCCTAAAACATAAGAACTAAGAATTCGTAAGAAATCCTTACCAAATGTCCTTAAATGGCAGTGATATCTCAGCGAAGCGATGGGAGATAACTATGCCTGGAGTTTGGACCTATATATGACCTCTTAGGAAACGGTACGGATTCGGACGACGTGTTCCTAATGCATGCATAGCTCGTCAGTGAAGGGGCTTCCTTTAACTTATTTCATTGCTAATGACGTTATGATGTCCATCGAGTGCTCGGCCGTTGACGTTATGTCAATTTTCCAGTGGAAAAATATAAGGGGAATGTCACGAAAACCATAAAACCGACTCAGTTGAAAGGCTGTCATCACTCACAATCGTGGTACATCACACACTGCTTGAAACTCGATATACAGTTGTTCAGATTCCCCAATCTCTGAGTTACAGTTATGAATAATAGGCCGACTGCTAGTGTGTTGAAGTTGATCCGTACATAATCATTATACGGACGTATAGCACATAGTGTGGCATTTTACGTCCGTATACTCAGTACTGCATGACGTATATATCAGTCAAGAGGTTAAGGATGTCATCGTAGCCGTTAGGTCGTGGATACCATCATCGAAGTCTGGAGAAATAAGAGGATGTCGCTGGTTCGAACCCCGACAGGACAGGGCCGAATATTGGGACAAATTTTCAGTTTTCGTCTGAGTTGAGGACATCGTATGAACACCGTCTATCTATCTATCTATCTACTTGATACTCCATCGCCCTCAATGTGCTGAGGATTATGTGGAGGTCCGGGTGCTACCACGGCCGAGTAACTTTATAACCCTGTGGTGACTCCAGTATCGTTCTTTAACGTGCACACACCGAGGCGTGTACACGGGTCAGCCACTAATGTCCGCGCCCGGTCGTACAGCACCCACGACACCATACCTGGACAATTGTTGTAATGGGGGGGAAGTCGGCATTTTGCATTCGGATCTTTATTCAGTGATCTCGAATGAGACTATTCAGCCTGACAAACTTGGTATCTGACCGAGTTCTGATTTTTTGTCAGAATACCCTGACCAGGTTGCGATTGCCGGTCCGTTAGCATGAAAGACCAGTACGCTACCTCTCGGCTACCGACTTCTACACAAAGATTATGCAGTGACATATGCTTGGTCTCTGCATGGGCTACATACGTCGTGGACGATATACGGAAATTATCGTTTGTTCTCAATGTCATTTCCATATGAGAATGGCCACTCGTGCATGGGGATGGCAAATATCAGTCATATATCTATAGAGCACTATCCACCATTCTCCATTATGTACAAGGAACACAATTATATGCACTCCGTTGCAACATGTCTGGCGGTGTTTGAATGGGAATAAGTATTATTAAACCAAAACCTGAAAAAACTTTAAAAGCTTGTTGGGATAGTAGTTGGAAAATTGCAACCCTTTGCTATTGCAAATAAAATTTACCAGAGTTGGGAATTGTTTCTGGTTGTACATGCACCCCCGCGGAACGAAGAACCCCTAACTACGCCCCTTAATCGATGTGGTTATTGGTCGCGCGTTCAATATTACAATCACCGCCTGGCATTAAACCACTTATTTAATACCTTGGAATAATGGACCCTATTCTGCTTTATTCCGAAGATACCGGGTATCTAACAATGCACTTCGATATTAAGGGGCTGATCTATGGGTGCGGTTCGCTGCTGTCACACGAACAGTGTCATGTTTCCGGATTATTCTATTACCTCCGTTGGAAGCAAAGGTGAGGATCGATGCCCCGGCATATATATTCGACATCCGTCATCATCACGCATCGACCGACCGACGTCCGGGTTTGATAAGTAGGCCTATTGAATTCCGATATGTGATCTATAATGGATGACACATCGATACATCGGTCTACCTATTTCTCGTCTCTTTCGTTGTGGAAATCAATTTCGCCCTGCATATGGAAATGTAACGCGATTATAGAGCTATGGAGGAGCGGTCTACTGATATAATTGCGAGAGTCGAGGGACACTTCATTCGGCGACAAGTGGTTCTGGAACACAGTACGGTGGATTCAATATATACGCTTTGTGTCAAGGGAACACTCCATGTCAACTTCGCTGAATGGCATGGCTCAAGGCGCTAAGAATGTTGTCAATATCGTACATATTCATCCAATGTCGCTGTTTTCCATGATTAAATTTCGTTCTGGGGAAAATTATCTAAAAGATTGGAAGACATTGACGTGTGACAAGTTAGTTGTCAAATGGTCGGGCAAAAGAGTGTGTCGGTATTCGTCCATACGTAGACGTGGTCTGTGTATTTGGGGGCTACAGGTGCCCAACCAGTCTGACTGAAATACAGTTTATTGAATTAGCTATGCGTAACATGCAGAGCCTGAACCAAACAGCAGGGAATCAAGAAGCATTATGACAGGGTCAGCCAATCACTGCATTTCACGGTAAAGCGATGAAGCCAATTTTGTCGGCATTCCCATACGGCAACTCCGATGCCAGTAGACCTCGTCACATAGCTAAAAAAAAGCGTAATAAATTTTCTGTCACATTGCTAAAAATCACAGTGTTTACAAATTTAGAGACTACGACAACTAATTAAAACTAAAAAGCGTGTATGAAGAGTCCTGGATTGACCAATAATACCTAACAAGGAGAATATAATTAAGTATGTCCAAGAATTTCGACAGTCAACAACGAATGTGTTATTTGCAAAATCGAAACCGAAAAGAGATATATGTCAATCGTATAACTGTTTTAACCCTTTCATGTCGGGTGCCGCGCTGGTGCAGCATTATGACCATGTGCCAGTGCATTTTCTTATATATGTGAGTCTCTCATAGGGAGCCTCGCATATATAACAGAATGCACTGGCTTACAATGTCAAGGTAAATATTATTATGCCGATATATTCTCTTATATATAAGAGGCTCCCTATGGGAGGCTCACATATATAAAATAATGCATTGGCACATTGTTTTCGCAAAATTTCAGGAAGCTCCAGTTATGAACGAGTTAATGCAAACTGTGTGCTATGACGTCATACTGCATGGATTGCCTGCAGAAGTTGTCTGTAGCGGTTGTAATATGAATGACGGTGAACTCTTTCAGACTCTCGAACACATAGTTGTTCAATAGTCCGATTCAACGCCACAACTATACATCAGCGAGATCAACCGACATCACAGCATTATACATGTAGCAGGGTCAGTTCATTGTGGTTTCTGAAATCCTAATTTATTGGCCTGTGGCATGCATCAATATACTTCAACAACAGATACTTGGCTGGAGGGGGTCTCCGTTGGGGGCTGTCCACCTTGAAATGTCCAACTGAAGCTTTCTGAATTTTTGCGAAAACCCTGTGCCAATGCATTCTCTTATATATGCGAGTCGACCATAAAATCCAACCGTAAATTTTACAACGTCGTGACATGGCTTCAACAGAAATTTATTTCGCTTTTTTAGCTATGTGACGAGGTCTACTGGAATCGGATTTGCCGTATGGGAATGCCGACAATCGTCTGATTGGCTTCATCGCTTTACCGTGAAATGCAGTGATTGGCTGATCCTGTCATAATGCTTCTTGATTCCCTGCTGTTTGTTTCAGGCTCTACATGTTATCGCAAAACAACGATAAACCACATTAAGCCACACCACAATTCTCGCGTAATAATCGCAAAGAAATAGACAAATTTTGACATAAATCGTTCATGTGTTGATTTTCCTACTTTTTGTCAAAATTTTGGACTGAAATGGCCATCAGTTGGAAATTTTCCAACCTTAAACCAGGACACAAGCTTTCCAAGTCAGGTTGGAAATTTCCAACACTTGGAAAGCTTTGTCCTGGTCCCTCCCCCGTGGTCAACATTTTAATTGTCATCAGTTGGAAATTTTTCGACCTAACTGGGGTGTTCGTGTTTGAAATTTCCAAATCTAGGAAGGCTTGAGGCTACTCTAGATGCTTGGATTTTGCGATTTTCTTGTTCAGATTTCAAAATTTTCACACACCTGGCCGAACCATGGTCGGCCCGGTGTGTCAAGTTCCCTCCCATGTGGCCAATAAAAAAACTGCTAATTAGTTTAACGTAACAATATTTTACTACATTTGGTCAAATTTTGCACTGAAATGGTCATCAGTTGGAGAATTTTCCAACCTATAAGGATGAGGTTTCAAATTTCCAAAACTCGGAAAGCTTGAGGCCAGTCTAAATACTGGGATTTTGCGATTTTCTTATTTAGTTTTCAAAATGTTCTCACACCGGACCGAACAACCATGGTGTGTCCTGGTCTTTTGTCCGCAGCCATGTGCATTTGTCTGGAGATGGACCACCAGATGTTAGGATTTATGCAATTTTCAGGTTCAAATATCTGAATGTTCTGACACCGGGTATTAGTATAGAACCATGGATTATGAATATATAGGCTATTAGGCAAAACTTGTGTTCGGTCGGATTCAAGGGGGGTGCAGTTGGAATTCCCCAAATTGGACACCACCACCCCCCCCCCCCCCAAGTAGACCCTATAGCCACGTCCCTGCTGTTATCACACGTTTTGTATATTGTACATACCATTATCAATTGTATTAGCACAAACCGTTAATGTTTTTGCCATTAGATCATTAACATACCTGCAAAATCGTTAGCTCATCACTGTCTGACATTTCCCGCTGCACCAAGTATGTTAATCGGTATAGTCTATATATAGACTTACTTGCTGGGATCCGCGCATACACTATACGTTACATGTATCTGAGCTTGTCCACAATTACAGCCTCTGATTGGGACTAACTTTAACCCAGATTCCGGATCGGATCCGTATTTGGCCGAAAAAAGTGCTTTTTTCCCGGATTTCCGGATCCGGATCCAACCCACTTTTTTAAATTGCTTTAAATCACAAGTATGTGGCATTTTCGCGTTATGTCACCGTTGTATGTGACTTTATCAGCTATTTAGAGGTCCTAGCCTCGAATCCGGGCTTACCATGATTGCAAACAGTGGACTGGCTGATACAAGTGAATCCGGATTGTTTTCGATTGTTAATCCCGGACTGGGTCATTTGTCTCGTTTCTCTCTCTCTCTCTCTCTCCCTCTCTCTCTCTCTCTCTCTCTCTCTCTCCTCTCTCTCTCTCTCTCTCTCTCTCTCTCTCTCTCTCTCTCTCCTCTCTCTCCTCTCTTCTCTCTCTCGCTCTCTCTCTCTCGAAAATGCTACATAATAGTGATTTAAAGCAATTTAAAAGTGGGTCGGATCCGGATCCGGGAAAATGCACTTTTTCATCCGGATCCGGATCCAGATCCGGAATCCGGGTTAAAGTTACTCCCCCTCTGATTCTACACTTAAAGTGTACATACTTTTCCAGTAAGTGTCGAAAATCGGTGGTTCTTCGCTGAAAGGGATCGCCACCGGGTTATCTGGAACTGATGATGTAAACATATTTTTATTTCCAAACAAATAACATAATATACAGATGACATAAATATACAAAATATAAGAGTTAATTATGGAAATGAGGAACAGACAACAAGCCCGATGGCTTATATGAAGTATTTTCCTCTTTGGCGACATGTCCCTTCCCCAATGAGTGGGGGAGTGGTATCGATCATATGGGAAGGGATTGAAATAATGGTTTTAGGAGAAGTGGAGATATATAACTAAATTTGAGTTAGGGATGGAAGAAGATAGTGCTAGGGTAGCATGAGACAGGTAGAGAGCGAGAGAGAGAGAGAGAGAGAGAGGAGAGAGAGAGAGAGAGAGGAGAGAGAGAGAGAGAGAGAGAGAGAGAGAGAGAGAGAGAGAGAGAGAGAGAGAGAGAGAGAGTGAGTGAGTGAGTGAGTGAGAGAGTAGAAAGGATGGGGACAGATGAATCGTGAAATGATGACAGTGGTGGAGAGTTTTCAATAATTGAGTTGTTCCGTGATTAAAATTATGCTCGTCCGATTGGAACTGATGATGGTATCGGTGAGATTTTGACCTTTGAACATTATATACACCATTCCTAAAGACTACATACGTATACATTATATCTTCCTCTCCTTCTGAAACATACATGTATAATATTTAAATGTCTAAATTAAACTCTTTGGCTATAAATTGCATTCGGCCTCTCGCATACGCTCTGAATTATTTTCCAAATTATTAAGACCTACATCAGGTTACGATCCTTTAACTTCCATCTGTTAGCTGTAATGATAGTGTTTTTGCTGAGATTTATAACTATATTGTATACTATTTAGACCATTTGCAAGACACCTCCATCGTTGCTATCATATGGCATATACCACCTAAATGTGAGCAACATTTCTAATTCAATACACCGCCGCTAAACTACCGATTCTCTTCTTTTCATTTAGTTGACATACCATTAGAGCTGCAAGGAACAAGGCAAGGAGGTACATTATCTCCCCTCTTTTATATTATATATATCAATGATCTTTTGTCAAATCTAAAGTCATCGGGATATGGCCTTTCGATGCAAGGTGCAAATTGCACATGTCCAACGCATGCCGATGACATGGCACTTTTCTCTTTAACTGCATATGGACTTCAGTCTCTTGTCGATATATGTGTCGAATATAGCTTGAAATGGCGTTATAGATACAACACAAACAAAACCCATGTCATTGTTTTCAATGAAAGTGCTAACGCAGCACTTAAACGTCATAAGAACTGGCACATGTCTTCTCATGGCCTAACAGAAACCGACAGTGTTACTCATTTAGGTATTCCGCTTGAGAAATATAATTTTCGCTCAAAACTTGTTGACAATATTTGTACAAAAACGAAGAATGCTTTCTTCTCTTTGGCTAATGCTGGCCTGCATGCAGGCGGTATTACCCCAGCGAGCTCTCTCAAGATTTACAAGTCCGTGGTCTTACCGCGAGGCTTATACGGTAGTGAATTTTTGTGTGGTCTCTCTCAATCGGACACTGTTCAACTAGAGAAAGCACATCGTATGTGCCTCAAACTTATACAAGGCCTCAAAACTAGGACTAGCACAGACATGGTCTTGGGTCTGCTTGGTATTCCTCCTTTAATCACATTCATTAATTGTAGAAAAGTGTCCTTGTTTTCGTCATTTTGTTTACTCGAGTCTAAAAAAACTGTTAAAGATGTATTTATTATCAGATTACTGAGCTTTTCATATGAATCCAACACTGCATCGAAGAATGTGTTTTTTCAGGACCTATCCAGTATTCTTGATAACTGGAGTTTGTCCTCCTATATGTCTCAATACATATCAACAGCTCTGTTTCCAGAGAAAACAGTTTGGAAAACCCTATCGAAACAGGGCAGTCATGTTTGGAAATCTGAATGGTCTCACAGGGTGCGCACGGAACCCACCTTTGATAGATTTCGTTTGGTTCACAGCAGTCCAGAATTATCGTTTTTATGGAAAGTCTGCCAAAAGTACCCAGCTGAGAAGGAGTCATTTTTCATCGCGACACAGCTACTGTGTTACCGAAATTTTGCTGGCGAAACTCAGTGCCTGTTATGTGCGCGAAGTTATATAGACCTACCGCAACACATTATAGCGGTTTGCCCAGAACTTGCAGCGTCGCGTAATCATTTTTGGTATCACTTTATAGATATGTTGCCTTTAGGGGCATTTCAACTTGTGGAGTCTTTTGATCAGCAGAGACTTATTGCCCTCTTTCTAGGCTATTTGCCTATTGAACTTTTGGACATTGCATGCATTCCACCTCAAACCATATTGAGATACTTCTTGAAGGCGACTAGGGCGCTGTGGTGCGAATGGAACCATCGTTCGTCATTGGCGTCATAATTGTTTGTCACTTATATGCATGTAGTCAGTGGGAGAAGAAAGTCACCATTGTTGGCAAATATAAATAATTGGTAGCCCTCTTATTTCGGCCAATTTGGCCGGTTACTTCATGTGACTTTTTCATCTGACGTGTGTGTCGGATAATTGATCTGGAGGATTTATGTAAATGTTAGCCCAAACTACATTTCCAAGTAACGATGGTTTTGTTGTTTGTTTTGAGGAATAATACCGCGTCAGATGAATTCAGCCCAAATATGTTAACAGTTGTCGTGTCAAACATTCGGCAGTAGGTTAGCGTTATTTAGTATTTGTGGATGTCCTTTAACATGGGGAAAATAGACTACTGCGCTTGAACGAGCATGTGAATTTGTCGTTTTTAATGTACAGCAACTTGATAATCAATAACAGAGGCATTCTCTGTCAAATAAGGTCGCTCTATTTACGGTATTAATTGCGGAACTTTCTAAAGTAAACTACGCGTAAACGGATACATACGGTAAATTATAGAATGTGCCGGAATCGGCCTAATCGCCCCATGGCCAACTCGCCCAGTCGACGTGTGTCAATTCGGTACCTACTATAACATGTACCCGAGTCCGATTCGGAATAAAAGATGTATACGGGTGTTATATAGCGTTTGGTCCGTTGTTTCTCAATGAATATTATTGAAATTTGGTGTATATGTCCGGGCTGGGACATGGAATACAACAACGTTTGAATTGTTTTTAAATTTACAAATTTGTTGATTTTATTCAATTTGTTTTCGTTCTGAAAACACACTATAAAGTGTATATAATATAATAACGAACACGAGACATACATAATTTATAAACTGTTAACAAAAGATATCAAATTCAATACATGACAAAGATGACTCAGTGGAGTTTATAAAGTGAACATAAAAACATTGAGGTAAGAATCTTTTTAAGGAATGCAACTTTATTTAATGATAATAAACACATAAATTAAAATAACAAACATGAGACATACATGATTTATAAACTGTTAACAAAAGATATCAAACTCAATACATGACAAAGATGACTCAGTGAAGTTTATAAAGTGAACATAAAAATATTAAGGTAAGAATCTTTTTAAGCATTACTAAACCGTTTAGCACAGACCACAGACCACTTCACTCATCCGATCATCACCAAACTTCATATTTATCTTGATATTGATCTATCAGATGAGAGCTATCAAATATTTTTTTAATTTCATAGGAAAAAATGGTCGCCAGCGGCCATATTGCATTTACGTTATATTTTATCGCGTCATGTCGATATCTAGTATTACTTAGAAATTTCACCTTTCCAGATTCATAATTGCTCCATTGACTGTAACAGATGAAATTATTCCCCTCTTCGGATAGAGTGTCACTGAAACTTTATTTTGTCAGACTGTCTGTATAATCACTGATTATATATGGCAATAATCTGTAATAAGATGTAGCACTATTTTATTTTATATTTACATGCAGTGCTGTTTTTATACATCAATTATAATCCCCCTAGATCATCATGTGATCGATCATACATCGCGCGAGGACCTGGTTGAATTAAGGGGGGTTTTATGGATCACTTCTGTCCTCAAGCTAGATTATACTTATGACATTTAATGGCATGATACTAACGTGGAGGGTTAGATATGCTTGAGAAACCACCACTCTTTAATTCACACCAAGTTCTCAGCTGTCATGTTCGGATATTAGAACCCATAGCCATGATATATGGTTTATTTTGTGTATACTAGTAATATAGTTATTTTCAGTACCTTTATATACCAGTACTGTGTATAACAATGCATATAAATTAATCCATGTATACATGTATATTGATTCAACGGATTCAGTGGTTTTGTCCATCAGTCTATCAAATTTGCGGGGAAAACATGGCCACAAGCAGTACACCCTGCTAAATTTCGAATTTGAATCAATTGGCGCACCCTGCAGCCAGCTTTTATTGGAGAACTTTTTCTTATGTGGATATTTTGGGTCACCGCTAGATGTGAGCCATATTTTGTTCTCAAACTGTCCTTGTGAAGACATCACTGCCAGCGGTGATCTTCAATTTTACTATTTTTATGGATAAATAATTTGGTTGATCCTACAGATTCAGATTCCACAATTATCTTCTGTATAACCAGGGTGAGAGTAATCTAATTTTCCCGAATTTCGTTAAAAAACATTACCACAGGCAGCAATTTGGTATCTTACTCTTTGATCCTCTTTTGCATGACTGAATTGTTTAGCAACTGTACAGACATATCCCTCATCTGGTTTTTATATACATGTATATCTCTTCATGCGGATAGCCAGTATTACGTAGGTACTTCAACTTTCTGCATTCCTGTCATCATTTGAAATATAAAAATTTACCTGATACATGCACCCTTCAAAATTTGTTTCGTCGTATCTATTTTAATGACCCGTATGGTAATATTGATACAGATATATTTGTCAAACATTTCTTTGTACAATATACAGGTATTTAGTTTGTAACTAAATCTAGAAATATATAATAGTAGCTCGTGGACCCCACTTCGTCCGGGATGTTCCCCTCTGATTTTCGGAGAAATGCGCGATTTAACCTTGAATTGACTATTTTAAAGGTGAAGGTCATGTCGGGGTCACGATTTGACCCGTCCAAAACACTCCCCGGACAAAAGTCACGACAAAAGTACCCGTCGAAATCCGCCCGGCTTTATACCCGATTTGACCTTGAATTGACAATTTTGAATGTCAAGATCAGGTCAGGGTCATGATTTGACCCACCCGAAACACTCCTGGGACAAAAGTAACAGTAGGTATCAAATTTCGTTG